>JAQZBX010056790.1:0-18081 GCA_029593785.1 Cabassous unicinctus
CTATCAGAATGACAAAGATCATTACTTTTGGCAAGACAGCTCAATGCATGATCAGCGTGTAGAAAATCAGGCACTCTGATCCAATACGGGAAGGAATGTAAATCGGTACAAGCTTCTATGAAAGATAATTTGGCAATATCCATCAAAATTGCAAATGCACATTTCCTTTGACCAGCAATTACATTTCTATAAATTTATCCTACAGAAATGTCTTGCATATGTGTGATGTGGCATACATATAAGGCTACTGGTCCAGTATTTTCAATTGCAAAAGACTGGAAATACCCTCTCACTAGTTGTGAACACTAGTTGAATTAATTATAGTACAGTCATAAAATGGAATATGGTGCTGCCATAAAAAAAGGATGAGGAATCTCTTATGATTTTAATATAGAAAATCCAAGATATATTATTAAGAGAAAGAAAACAAAGTGCAGAACAGTATGTGATGCATTTACAGGTACACATTTTACTGTATACTCTACTTTGAATTTTGAACCATGTGAGTGCATTACCTTTTTAAAAAAAAAATAAGTTAAAATTTCAATTAACAGCACAATTTTAGCTATAGTGATGGGAGACCTTTAAAAGCTGTACTAAATTTTAACAGGTGGCTCTAGAAAACACAGAGAAGACCCCCCCACCTAACTCCCCCCACCGCCTCCCCCCCGAAAAAATTGGAAATTGAAATTACTTCCCAAGAAAGAGCTAGGAAGGAAAACTTCCTCAGAACATAGAATCATTTTGTCAATTGTAGCAAATTATCTCAGCTGAAGCTAACATACAAAAATCAACCTAGATTTTCTTAAAAAAGCAAGCTCAATTCAAGAATCTTGGCCAACCTCTGCTAAATGAAGCCCAAATTCAAATTTGCAATAAAGCTGAAAACCCCAATAGTATCTTTCCTTTACCTCGTTCTCAATTTTATTGTGTAGCTCAGCAGGTGCAACATAAAATACAGAAGTAATTTTCTCTTTTGGCAAAGCAAAAATTCATCTTCTTAGCTAAAAAAATATATCAACATCTATTACATAGAACCAAGAGCTAAATCTAAGCAATGTGAGCCGTTCATTTCAAGTAGATGAAATTCAGCATATACAAAGTATAAACCATATAAACTGGTTGTCATGTAGCAGTAGGGATTGAAATTTTCTCATAAGTAGCCCTGAGGGATGTTGTTCACCTTAGCAGATAGTTACTACTAATTTGCATCTGATTATGGGTTTATGCTTTATTTTGGCCCATTAACAGGAAGGCTATTATGAGGTTAAGAACTTTATAAAAGGACACTATTGTCCCCTTAAATTGGAAACCTCACAGTTGATGTTTCTGTTTTCTAGTATTATCTTTGACTGCATTTTCACATAGAGGAATCAATTACTTTTGAAATGTCTGTGTTATTCTGCCTTTTTGTTGTTGTTTTCATTGTTTCCAGTTCCTTAAGATGCATCACCACCCATCGATATGTCATCATCCAGTCCTGGAGAGCCAGAAATTGTGGGCACTGCCTCCAGGTTCTACCTGCTGCAAAAGGTCTCCGCGCCACTCTGCTCCAAGACTGCTCAACCACTTCTGTGCTCAGGGAAAACGTTTGACTACCTCTTGCTGGATCAAGACTGTTGGGTTTTTCTCTTGCTCTGAAGAGTAGTCAGTTACCATTTCCCTTATGAAGAAATTTCTCTGCCTTTGTGAAATTCCAGTCAGAAAACCCTTCCAAAGGTCTCCTTGGGAAACTTGGTTACAGAAAAGGAACATTCTCTCTATGAACTAATAGGCATTGACCTGACAGAATGAGCATTCAGAGGAAAAAAGAATATTACCAATTACTCTGTGTCAAAGAATTAAATATATATAAAGGAAAAAGAAGATAGAAAAGGGAAGTTTTTCAATTTCCAGCAAATTAACATTTTCTATAAATAACAAAAAATAATATTCTAGAAATAGATGACACTTTACCACACAGGCTTTCATTTTAAAGAAATAAAAAGACAAAAAAAAAAGGTCAAATGGACACCCATACGTCTTGAGAGTCACCCATAGACCCAGCTTTGTAGTAAGCTGTTAGTGCTTTTAGTTAGGATGAAAACACTGCTTTATTTTGGCCAGTTCTTCTATCCTGTAGGACTTTCATAAGAGAGTATCACAACTAGTCTTTGTCAGCAGCTCCCACCTCACTGCCTTCTCACTCACCTGTACTTCACAATGTCCCTGATTGATGCACCTGGCAGCCTGGAGCTGCCCATGCTAATAACTGCCACACATGCTTTTCTTCTTCTGAAGTTGTGGATTCATTAAAAAATAAAACAAGCATTGCATCTTGCTAGAGAGCAGGTTTGATCCCACATTGAATGTTTCTATTACTTGGCTACAAATGACACATAAGTTACATTTTTATACACACATATCCACCCTCTGCAAATTCTCCAAATTTGCACTCTCCCCACAGGGTGGCAACCCAAACTCAAACCCATGCATCAGCTGTTTCTCAAGGTGCACACTTTAAAAGGTACAATCTGCACTTAAGGAAAGAAAGCCATCCATCGTGTTTATTGACTGCGTTTGTAGGTCCGGTTTTCTTTTTACACAATTCGCTAATTAGTCATTTATAGTTTTCTTTTCTTGCATTCACTCTCTAAAACAAGCTAGCGCGCTGTGTACAAAATCATATTCCAAGCCTGTGTTTCTCCTTTGCCACTTGCCTAGGTTAAAAAAAGGCCAAACTGACTTTTAATTTGGTTAAAAATAAGTAAATAAATAAATAAATAAATATCCCCAGGTTAAGACTCTGAATTCCAAGTTTCAGCCCAGACTGAATTTGTATGGCCAAGTTATAAACCCCTGAAAATAGGAAACTAATGCCATGAGGATTTGAAATAATAGAAAATGTTTCACATAATATAAATCCATAAGCAGTGTATTATATTTAAGTCTTAATATCTACATACTTGGATTATCTTATATCTTGACAATCACACAAAGTAATCTCACTCCTTCTCCCCCTTCCTCTGATTCTGGGTTTCATTCCTATGTATTAACAATGCTCTGGGCCATAAAATACTGTATTAATATTAGTTTGTCGCAGCAGACAAAATTGAGAACAACTCATTAATATGGGCGAGTTAAAGGCAGTCAGCCAAGAGTACCAGGGACTATAAGCTCTTAAGGCTATAAGTTATGCAGATATGCCACTTGAACTGGAGAACCAGCCATTCTTTTTGTTACTAATAAGAGATTCTATTAATTCTAAGCTGATTCTAATTCTAATTAAGAAATGTGGGAAAAGGCAATTTTGCCATTGTGGGTAGAGTTGATGAACAACTGGAGTAAGTCTTATTCTCGCTTGTTTCCTGGTCATATAAGATTAGTGGCACATGCGTAGAATGAATATTCCTCCCGCCATCCACATAAAAAACAACTTCACTGCCATATTTGCGATGGTGTAATAATAATCGATGCTTCTGGAAGGAAATCTGGTAATCAGTGCTTTTTTAAAGCAAACCTTGTGTGGCTTGGAATCACCCCAATTGTGCAAAAAGTTTTGATTTTTACAAATAAAAAACCTTTTGAATGGACACTTCTGGACCTGCTATGCCTTTCTTTGGGCTTGTCAAATACTAATTAAAAAAAAAAAAAATTAGGTTCTTGTTAAGCTACAAATATTCATGTTTAACACCAAGTACCGGTTCAGGGGCTGACGACTTGGTATGTACCTTTTGAATGATGCATAGAAAGCAGCAGTTAGCACAAAGAAAGAGCCACCAGATTGGTCTCAGGGAAACCCAGTGTCTGAATTTTTCATGACTCCTCTAGCACTTAAAGAATAAAAAAACTGGCTACTAGTGTTGGGAGACCAACGTCAGGAAGGTCAGAGCACAGAAACATGCAAGAGAATCCGGTCTTGCCTGGGGAAAGTGAAAGGGGATTTAAGCTGCTTAGGAGAATTAGGGAAAAAATTTTTTCTTTTGCTTTGTTTTGGTATTTTATAAACACCAGAGGAGGAAAACAAAAGCCATAAAAAGGCGTGCAGTCATACCTACCTAGAGTTCAATATTTCATGTCTCAAAAGACAGCAAAAACTTACCTGCTCTTTTGGGTTATGAGGTTTACTGTTAAACTTCCCCAAGCCAGGCCATTTCTGGCACACCTGTTCACTCTTATGGGTTCTCCTTCCCAAAGAAACCGATGAAGAGGGGAAAGGAGAAACAATTCAATTATTTGTTTCCCTGGATATGTTTGCAAATATCTCTTACAGAGGTTAGGGGCAAGTGGTGATATGGCAATTTCTTAATTACATTGACACCCAGTGACTCCAAATTAAAAATTTCCCCCTTTGATGAACTTTTCTGCATTCTATAATGATTTATAGAAAATCAAAATTGAATCCAGGAAAACAAATGAGTAACTCCTTTGGAAGGGAAAAAAAAAATTACAGTGTTTAAGCAACTGATGACTTCACCTGTCACCATCTCATTAAGCTCTTAATGAGTTCTTTTCTATTCTTGGTCACATCTGATTTTTTTTAATATAAGTCCCTTTGAACAGTTGGGAGTTAGAATTGCCTTTGATCACAGAATTCTTATGAATTTTCAGTCAAAACGAGTCCATTTTCATCCTGACTTGGGGTATTTTTAGGACTTTATTTCCCCCAAGTACATTCCTGGGCATAGCTTTCCAGGCTGAGACGAGCCTGAACAATTAATGTATACATTTTTACATAAATGTTTATAAATTTAACAAAGGGAAAGAGCTTTGCCACAAGAAGCCTCAGCTCTTTTGAAGGCAGTTTTCTAATGATGACCCTTGGCGAGTTGGACCACATGGGATTCCTCTGAGAAGAGTCGGATGAAAATTAGTCTATTCTCATTTCAAACAGAATTTTGCTGAAGTCCTGATCAGAGCATCAGCATGGAGTCCAGGGAGACAACACTCGCTACTTGATTCACTCCGCAGCCTCCCTCTCCTGGTAATTGTTGCAGGAACACATAGTGACAAGGCTCTAGGATGTGAGCGGTCTGGATGTACTCCGGCTGTTACGCTCTGTTTAAAGATTTAAACCATCAGGGTATGATAAGGCTGTTTGATGTTCATTGAACACGGAGCTTGGGTACAGAAGAAGGGGAAAGGGCTTCACCAGAAGGCAATCATCTTTCAGAGCCACAGTAAGACGGAGAGAGGTGGGGAAATCTCAGCCTCAGCATAGACACGGAACAAAGGGAGATGAAAGGGGGCAGGGTGAGGAAGGGGCCAGCTCTGGCTGTGAGGCAGAACTCGCTCTATGAGAGTTCGACGCCTTAAAATGCAGGGAAAACATTTAGTGTTGCTGTATCATTAAAACACACTCGTCTTTTTTTTTTGGAGGGGGTGGGGATAGTACCCATTGAAAATTTGGGTGGCTTCAGTTGACCCTGGATTTAAAAGAGCCTCCCTATGGATAATTTTGAAATTATTTAATGAGTGTTTATTTTGTCACATGAAAGTCATTTCCAGTGCTCACCCCCACAAACCTGGAAGAAGGCCTTCCTTAGAGTACATTTTTAAAGATCCTTACAGTGTTTTCTTTTCCCAAAGGTAAAGCTTGGATATTTGTATTAAAGAACATAATCATCAGAAACAAAAGGGAGAAAAGTGCCCCTTACAGAACCCAATCCAATTTTTTCATATCCTCTTCTTTGACAAAACGTCAAATTTTTAGCTTCTTTACAACTGCATCATGCTCTCCTAGCCAAGGCAGTCTGCACTTTGATTGAAATAATTAGACAGGAGCCCGGACTTTTCCATTTTTGTCTCTCCAGCACCTCACACAGGGCTTGCTGCAGGTACCCAAGTCTTAACAAATGTTTCTTGAATGCATGAATGCAAGACCCTTGGAAACTACAGAATAAATGTCAATTTACCTCCTATTCGTTCATCCAAAGTTTCAGAGACATGCTGGGGCAAAAAAAAAAAAAGCAAAAGGTTGTGTTTCTCCCCTCTTGCCCGCTGCACCAGCAAAAAGCATGGCAAGGCATAGACACACCTGATTTGAAGGCTGCTAGCCACCTGCCATTTCACTTTTCTAAGCTTTATTTTCCCCATCTGCAGAATAGGAATATTAAAAAGAAATCAATTGTACAAATCATCAATTGTAACAAAGGCACCACACTAATGCAAAGTGATAATAGGGAAAACCGTTGGGGGTGGGGGAGAAGTGTATATGGGAACTCTATATTTTCTGCATGATTTTTCTGTAAACCTACAACTTCTCTAATAATAACAATAATAATCATAATAAAAGAAATAGGAATATTTCTCACTCTTAGGGGTGAAAAAATCCACATAAAGTGTCTAGCACAATGTCCGGTGTACAATAAGGCTTTCAAAAAATTTAACCATTGTTATTAATATTAGTAGTAGTAGTATTGCTCACCAAAACATATTCAGACATGGTGGCATCAGAAGGGTATTTTAGAAATAAATATACAGATATCAACCCAGTTTAAAAAGTGAAGCAGTTACAATCACATACTCTATTTTGAGGAGTTGTTTCCACACTTGTGTCTCTAGTCACATGAATAATACGTGTTATAACTTGTTGGCCTCCTTTGGTCTGACAATGTACTCTTGTCCCTACCTCACGTAACGGCTCTCTAGAAAAACAACCTCAAATTACAGGTAAGACCCCCTTCTTTTAGATATCAGCAATGGAACTAGAAGTGGATTTGACCAACCAAACACCTGTAATCCAAAATGGGCCCTGCGTGTTTTCACCCAGAAAGTGATCGATCAACCAGTCAAAACAATACATGCAAGTCTGTGCCCATTTCCTCACAGATACCAGTTCAGCACAACACAGAGGCTGCTGCTTCTGAGTAGGCAGAAAGGAGACGAGGCCCCAAATCCAACTTCATCCCCTAATGGTCACAGCCCACTTGAGTCAAGGGCCCATGTCCTGTGAGCCCTTGTCCTTGGAGAAGCTACTGAAAACCTACCACCAACATTTATTTCACTCCTATTATAGAGCAGGTTCTCACTTGTCATCCTCACAACAACCCTAAAGCAGAGTATAGTTCACATATGAGAAAACTGAGGCAGAGAATGATAGTATCAAGAAAATGAAGCTGACTGCCATTTTATTTTTATTTCTCTTTGACGTATGCTTAATGGCTGCTTGCACTGGACTGCGGACTCAGTCTCTCTCAGACTCTGAACAAATCCTTCAAACTCTCTGGGCCTCGGCATCCTCATCTGTCTCACGAGGGGTGGAGTGGATGTAGTGGACCATCCTTGCCCATCATCGTCTATGATGCGTGCAGGGGTGCTGAGCTCTCCATCACCAGCTGCTGCCCCTGTGCTGACACTGGACTGTCCATGAAAACCACACAGCTTTTATCATGATCTCTCCCACCAATTTCCCCTAGCCTTCTGGCTTCCAATACCAGAAATAGGAGCAATTACCATTACGGAAAGAGTCCATTTTAGCCCAGCTCAAATCTAGGGAATATTAGGGCCCAGTAACTCACCCCATGATTGAGACATGAGGGAGCGACTGTTTCCTTTTCTCTCGCCCACTAACATAGAGAAAGCCAATCCTCTAAAAACAAACTGATTGATGGTATAGCTTAATATCTTCATATGATTTCTAGTGGCAGAATCAATCTGCTGCTAACGCCGCTATCCAAGGTGGAGAAAAAGAAAAATTGCACCAGTTGCTTTTCTTTTATTACACTTCTGGGTACTCTAAGAAAAAAACTCTCTCCAGAAAATCATTAAGGCAGATTGTGCCCAGCAGTCCCCCATTACAGAATTAAATCCATATGCCAACACAAAACAATGAAGAGAGCCAACTAGCAAGGGATCCATTTGCTTTGTTTGACTTTGGCTGCCAGGGAATGAGACCACAAGTCTGGCTGTAATTTAATGCAAACCTTGGCCTCTCCTGGTCATGCCTATGACTGACCCTCAGGGCATGACCATCAATTTTCTATTAAAGATCAGAGATTTGACATATCAAAGTCAACATCCAGCTGAATAACTGCAGTAACTTGATAATAATTCTTTGGTGGATTTCACCGTGGCTTTTCAGTAAAGTATCAGAAAGGTAGCCAATTTCAATCCTGACCCGGCAAGATCTGAATATGAAATAAAGGATTTCAGCTTGATCTCCCCATGATGTGAGGATGAATGTTCTGGTAAATGTTAACTTAGTGCTCTGAATAGCTCAGTAATAGATGGGTTTAGGCAGTAATAGGTTTAAAATGTCAACTTATTGAATAATAATTTCATGTTGTACAAATACTATGTGTAAGAAGGGATTTGTTTTGCAAATTTTGAAATAAATGAATGGATTTATAATGTCCTTGACTGTTCCATTGTTCCGGTCAGAATTTTACAGAAGAATCGAAGTTAGTTTTTTCCTTTTCTGGTCTTGCTGTTTTCCTGCATTTGGCTCTATGCAGCTTTGATCATTACTGAATTCCAATCCTTAATTGAGCTCTTTCCTGGTTTGGTCCCCAAAGACAGACTGATAGCATTATTTTCTAGTAAAAATAAAAACTCAATTATCCCTCCCTATAAAATGTTTCATGACACCAATAGCATAAACACCTTTCACCAACCTAGCTGTAAAACGCTCAACTGTTCAAAACACAAGAACTGAAGAAAATTCGGTTTCCTTAACTGAACTCAGCCCTTCAGGCCAATTATAAGCTGACAGCTCTATAAATCCTGGTGGAACACAAGTGTGGGTAAAGGCGAATTGTGACTGGGACACTCAGGACCTGGGACAAACACCTCCACCATACCCTCTGGAAAAGGTCCTCAGATTCCACATTAATGGTCCCCCACTTCCAACCATATTGTATAGAATAAATATGTTTGCTCAGGGAAATGGAAGATATCAAGAAACCATCCAGGTAAGCTCTCTGAATACTTTAGGTCTGAATTCTTCAGCCCATTAGCTTACCTCAGCTTCACAGAGAACTCAGGAGGAAAATCCAAAGGAACTCACTCTTGCAGCCTACCAGTCTGGCACTTTGAGAAGCTCTTGGTCTAGCATATGAAGGATGTTTTGAATTCCCACAAACTAAAACACCCCTCAGTGGCCTCTAGATACATCTGGGTAATACAGGCATGAGATGGTCCTGGAGAGAGCTGCTCTGCAATCAGAGAGGCCCTGTCCTAGTTCTGGGTTTCCCTAGAAGCATACCGGAAGACAAGGCTGTGGATACCAGTCATTTATTTGGAAGGTGAAGAAAACATCAGTAAGCGGATGAAACAGGGAAGAGAAAGCAGCTAACAAGCAGTGCATTGTCAAGCCACTTACCACCTTGGGTAACTGGAACTTCATCCTATTAGGGACACTTAGTATAGAACACAAGTTTTAAGATTGCACCACCCGAGGAGTGTGGGAGTTGAGGTATTTATACACTAGCTCCTCTTCAGTCATTGGTTGAGGTTGCTCCTGAAGGGCATTAATTTTTTGGCATTTGTAAATGCCTACTGCAAGGGTAAACAGAGTGCTTCAGGCCTCAGTAGTTGGAAGTCAAGCACCATGGTGCACTGAAGTGGAAAAGGAGGGGGATTTGGGCAGAGTACCAACAGCCTCTGCTATAGGCCCTGGGCTTTTTTTAATTTTTAAAACTTTTCTAACTAGTGTTTAAATTGTAAAAGTAATATTACTCAGGTTAAGCAACAACAACAAATTTAAATATTGTAGAGAATTACAAATTACAAATATTTTTTAAAGGCCTTCTCCCTCCCAGCCACTCAGTCCTACTCAGTTTCTTGTGACTCCTTCAGAAAACCTTCCATATATAAACACATAAACACATTGGTGGATATCCTTTTTTTGCCCTACAAATAAGGTCATACTTAACATAATTTCCTGCTGCTTGCTTTTTTTCACATAATAATACATCTTGGACATCTTTGCCTGTCAATACCTCTATATGTGTCTCAAACTTTTTAATGGATCATTAGTATGAACATAGCATGGTTCATTTATGCTATTCCCACTTGATAAGCATTTATGCGTCTTTCCCCTATCGTTTTTGCTATCACAGACAACAATGCAATGAACATAATACATATATAAGCAGGATAAAAAGAATTCCAACAAGTGGAATTGCTCAAAGAATCCCCACATTTTATTTTATTTTATTTTTTAAAGATTTATTTTATTTACTTATTTATTTCTCCCCACCCCCTAGTTGTTTGCACTTTGCTGTGTGTTGTGTCTTTAGAAGGCACCAGGAACTGAACCCAGGACATCCGATGTGGGAGGGAGGCGCCTAATCACTTGAGCCACCTCCACTCCCCCCACATTTTAAATTTTGAAAAAGCATGACAAATTACTCTCTAAACAGCATCTCATCAATTTACACTTCTACCAACAATGCATGAGTGCACCTATTTTCCTATATCTATACCAACACTGGAAATGATCATCCTTTTTAATCTTTGGCACTCTAACAAGTTAAAATGGTATGGCAATGTTTTGCTTTGCATTTCTTTTATTGCGAGTGAGGATACTTAGTTATATTAATTTGCCTCTTGATGTCCATCTTTCTAATGCCCTGTTAGTCTTTTTCTTAACACTTTGAAAGCACTCTGTAAATTGGGAGAACAAGAAAACAGTTTTGTATTTGGTCTTTTATTGTAACTTTACCTATTTTTCTTTCTTTTTTCTTTTTCTTTTCTTCTCTCTTTTTTTTGCTCTATGAAAGTATTAAATATCTATATTGTCAAATTTATCAATTTTTGTAAGATTTCTAGGTTTTGTGCCATACTTAGAATTCAAAAGTATAAAAAACAAACAACTATGGTTTCCCTAAACCTTTTATAATATAATTTTTATATTTGCATCTTTATCTAGTTTTTATTTTGATAAAGGATATAAAGTATAAATGTGATTAAAAATTGTTTTCCACCTAGAAAGCCAGTTGTTTCCAAACAAATCTTTCAGTCAATACCTCTTTTGTCAAGGATTATTCCCTGTATGTATTTAATTTTATTTCTAGGGTATCGATTTTATCTTATATATTATGGATTATTGGTAATACAGTTTATAAACTAGCAAGGCTAGTCCTCCCCTCTTCCATCTCTAGAATTTTCCCATGTTTATCTTTCCAAATGAGCTTTAGTATCATTTTTTCAAGTTAAAAAAACAAGTTGGTGTTTTTATTGTAATTACTTGAATATCTAGATGAATTTGGGGAGAACTGACATGCTTGCAACATTCAGTCTCCTTATCCAAGAACAAGACACATTTTTCCATTTATTAATCTTCTTTTATGCCCCTCAACAAAGTTTATTTTATTGAATTGTGATTTTGTACCTCAAAGACAGAGTTAAGAGGTAATCATTCTTGTCAATTACAGCAAACTATTTTCAAGTTCTCCCTCAAGAAGAGATAAAATTTTCTTCACATAGTTCCTGTACCCTCTTGTTAAATTTATTATTGTGTATTGTTGTTTTTGTAAATGGGATTTTCGTTCCACTTTAACTTTTAACCATTTATTATTTCTGTGTTAGCTATTGATTTTTGTGTATTAAATTACATAACCAGCTACCTACTCATTTCTCTTATTGTCTCTAAAGGTTTTCTTCAAATTGATTTTCTTAAATTTTACAGATATATAATTATATATGTATAGAAAATAATGATTTAGTTTTGTAAATCTCTTCAGTAGTAATAATTATGTATGAATACTTTTTCTTTTCTAATTGCATTGGTTAGTGCTTTTAAAACAATGCTAATTATGTTAATTTAATTATTGTTGGCAACTTATCTTGTTCTAGGCTTTAATAAGAATTCTTCTAGTATTTTACTCCTAATTACTAAGAATGATGCTGGCTTTTTAATTAAGATATTTTTCATCATGTTAAGGGAGAATTCATCTATTTATATTATAAGAAGACATCAGGAATAGATGTTTAATTTTTCAATATCTTTTTACTATCTACTGAGTTTTTCTTCTTTGACCTATTTTTATGGCAAATTATATTAACAGACTTCCTAATAATAAATTACCCTTGTATTCCTGAATTGAATCCATTTAATCATATTCAAATGCTGGATCACACTTGCCATATTTTATTTAGGAGGGTAATTTTTAATTCATTAGTAAATTTTATTGATAGCTTTCTTTTTTGTGCTATTTATGACAGATTTGAGGGTCAGTTTTATGCCATTAGGCACTTTCCAAAACTGGAAGATTGGCCTTTTCTGAAAAGTAGAAGATGAAATAATTCTCATTTTAAGAGTTGATCTTATATCAGTGAAGCAAGATTTTCTGGAAGTCACATGATTTCTCTTGACATGACCCAAAGCATGGACGTGGATTTAGTTCAATTTACAAATATGCATTGAGCATTTATGTATATAGTGAAATTACATATTAAGTGAGAATTTGGTTTTTAAAATTTGCATGCAAGACAAAAAAAAAAATCTCATCTGTAACTGTATCAAGATGTTAAAAGATCTAGTTGTTTCCACATCCTGGTCTACAATAAAATACAGCAATTAAAAAAAAAAAAAAAGATGTTAAAAGGGACTTTCCTACTGTCCTGGAATTTTAACTGAAGCACAAAGCTGAAAATAATTGGTAACAAATATTCATACAACTGACACACAAACACTAGGCATCCTTGGAAAACTTACTACAAGGTAGAAAAACTGGTACTGTGACCCAAATCCATGTTTATAAGAAAAGTAAAGATATTCAAAATGGAGATTGTGAGATTTACTGAGGTAAAAAGCTGTCAGCCGAGTATACCATACTTTGGCATTTCCCCAACTCCCTTCATGGGGAAAGAAGTGGGGTGACCCCTCCTTAGTAACAAAGAAACTTCAAGAAAATCTCTTGTAGAGAATGGGGATTGTCTTCCAGAAGAGGAGACTGATACCTTAGTTTCCAACCTGGATTCCTAGCTACTGTGACTCCCCAGTATACCTGGATCAACCCTGAGCCTGGGGCAATTCTGGGAGATGCTGACAATGTACCCCGGGTTTGGGGGTTATGAGTGAATATAAAGACTTGGGTAGACCATAGTGACAGGAAAAGACAAGACAGCAGTGTGAGTGGCTTATGCTTCTAGAGTTTGGTGGGGCAAAGATGTTGAGTTTTCTTCTAAACTAAAGCATCATTTAGTGAACTATCCTAGAAAACATCTTGAAAACTTTTTGCCTAAGGATGCTACCTGCCAGGGCTAGACAATACCTGCAGACAGAGGTTGATGGCCTACCACCCTAAGCAGGAACTGAGAAGAGAATTGTAATTAGCTCAGCTAGAGAATGGATATCAAACACTGAGACACTGTATTTCGAAGGTCCCCATGGGGATCTCCAAAGAACCCACAATAGTTTCCCAGAGCTAGAGAGCCAACTCTCAATCATCTGTCACATGGTAGCCTCCAATGGCTAGATTTCATCCCCACCCATCACATATGGCATTACCTCTCATCTCTCCTCAAAGCTAGGAGCATAAAAATGGGGCAAGAACAGTCAAAGAACAAAGCAGAATAATAGTGAAAGAACAAAACACTCCATGTCTTCCTCTGCTGGTCTACAGATTTTCTAGTGGGGCTCAAGCTGTGATTTTAACTGAGTGGTACATTTTAATACCTGAAAATAAGACTGCTCTAAAACTGAAGGTGACTGGATAAGCTACAGGATATGCCCAAGATATTTCCAAGGGGTGAGAGAAAGCCAACAGAACATATTTGAAGGCACAGGTGAGAAACATAAAGATGTTTTCTTGTATCCCACTTAGTCCGGTATAGTCAAAGTTACCCTTGAAAATCTCTCAGGAAGGGGTCACATTAGAGACTAACATACCATCTTTCATTCATTTCAACATAACAAGTTTTTTCTTTCAGCACTGGAACAGATTTGCAGCTATTTCAGTTAAGCACAGATGAAGTAGTTGGCTGGGTTTAGGAACCATGTTGTAGGAAAAATATGTACCTTTAAACACAAGAATCCCACTCAGCACAGCAATATGTTCACACTACAAGAGGCACAGGGAAACTGAGTGCATGTGACAGAACAGATGATAAAAGATGATGGTTTCCAAAATATTGCTTATTCAGGGCCATAGGATCAGTAAGTGCAATGGTGAGTAACATCACTTACTTGCACTGGTTAAATTTTTTTCTCTCCCGCCCTTCTCTTTCTCTCCCTCTGTTTTAGTTTCTAAGGGCTGCCAATGCAATATCCTAGAAATACATTGACTTTTATCACAGAAATTTATTAGGTTAAAAAGCTTACAGTTCTGAAGCTATGAAAGTGTCCAAATCAAGGCATCATCAAGAGATGCTGTATTACCAAGTTGCAGCTGTGGGCGATCAGCACTTGCAGGGCACAGTGCTGGTCCTCTCGTCTCTCCCATCTCCTCTGGGCCTCTCTTTCAGCCTCTTGGGGCCTCTTTTCATGCCTCTGTGCTCCACTGATTCCAGCCTCCAGCCTCCAGACCTCTCTCTCAGCCTCTTGGGGTTTCTCTCTGTCTCTGCAGCTTTTTCTGTCCCCTGTTTATAAAGGACTCCAGCAAGAGGACCAAGACCCACCCTGGGTCAGGCCTCACTCAAGCAATTCATTTAAGATCTCCCACTCCTCCACCCACAACTGAATCCAATCAAAGGGTCCCATACCCACAGGAATGGATTAGCTCCAAGAATATAATCCTTTCTGGGATCCACAAAAATCTTCAAACAGTCACACCCTTTCTCTCTCTCTCTCTCTCCCTCTCTCTCTCTCTCTCTCTCTCTCTCTCTCTCTCTCCATTCTCCCTCTAAGTATATATAGTAAGGTGCATCGGGTAGGAATGACTCACATATGATGAGATCCTACTTCACCTCACTCTGTGAAGACCCAAAGATTAGCAAGACTCTTCAGTGAATTTCCAGATAAGTGGAAGAGAAAACAACGTAAACAAATGTGTAAAAATAAGTGTAAGATGCCATGGAGGTACAGAGGATGTAGTGTTCCTCAACCTGGGGAAGATAGAGAAGATGTTCCAAGAGAAGTAAAGTAGCCTAGACCAGCCCAGCATCCTGAACAGGCAGTGCTGATGTCCAAGTAAACTCCCAGAGAAGTAAGCTCTTCCTTCTTAATCGAACTCAGATAACCACTTCTTACAACTGGTAGTAACAAAGATAATTTACAGAGATTCTTAAGCCCTATCAGTGAGTTGGATGAGAAAATTCCAAAGTGGTTGAGTCTCACACAAAGATATTAAAGTTGGTAAGGTTTGAAGCCCAGACTAGATCCAAATTGTCTGAATCCTGATTCATCGCTCTACAGCTCACTGCCTCTGGGGTAGAAAGAATTGCAAGCCTATAAATGGATACTAATGGAAGCACAAGGCTGATATCAAGGACAACCACACCTGTGGGAGTTTCAGGGTTTTATATTCCCTAATTCTAGGCTCCATTGACCAAAGGTCCCATGCACTGTGACAGTTGTTCTTCTAACCACCCCAGATCCAGCTTCTGCCCTCAGACTTCCTGTATCCCTTTGGGTGCACTTAAAGAACCTGATTCTGGGTTGGGATTTTCTGGCTCCAGAGGCAGTATGGTGAGATAGAAAAAGCTCTGGCTTGAAAGTCAGAAAATTTAGATTCTAGTGCAGGCTCAGCCATGAACTAGCCGAATGACTTGTATAACCTCTCTGGGCCTTGGTTTCACCACCTTTAAAACTGAATTAATAAGCCCAAGCTAAGCCTTACCACAAAGTGCCCTGCAGTACAGCTGCTGCCTCTGTCTCACTGCAATCTTCAGGGTCTCTGACTGCTGCCTCCGGAGAGGCACTAGAATCAGGATTCTTACAGGGCTGTGCCCTCCCAAGTACAGCCTTTCAGTGCAGGCCCAATCAGTTGTCCAGGGCCATAATGGAGGGGACAGTGGAGAGAGGCACCTCATCCCTTCCAGCTGGTGAACAGAGAGAACACTAGAAATCAACTGCTCTGCCCACTGCAGCTCAAGGTTCAAACCTCTTAGCATGGCATTTAAGGTTTCCCATCAACTGGTCTTAATTTTCCTGTCTTGCTGCAAATCTGCACAATTTTTAAACTATACTTTTTGGCCTCCACATGTTGTTACATTCTCCTCTTAACATCCATAGGTCTTTTCCTACTCTTTGCCTGATAAAACCCCAATTGTTCTTCATAGCCCAACTCAAATGACAGCTCTTTAATGAAACCTTTCCTGATAGTCCCAAGGATGTGTTCTCTCTCTCTCTTCTATGTTCCCTTAGCATAGCACTATTTACTTCTCTCAAAGCACCTACCATCTTTTGCTTTGTGGCAAAACTGAGTGCCAATAGATTGTAAATTCCTTGAAATCTTTTTATCTACTCCAGTAGCCAGGACTAAGCCTTTCACAAATAGTTTCATTCCCAGGAACACACTGTAACTGTCAGGATAGACAAGGTTATGCCAGAATAAAAAGAAAACCCCAACATTTCAGTGGTTTTACTCAACAAAGACTTATCAGACTCACACACTACATGTCCTAAGCAAGTTATAAGGGGTCTCTGTCATTATAATCACTCAGGAACCAAGGCAGGAAGAGGTTCTATCACAAAAAGTGTTTCTATGACTCCTGCAGCAAGGGATGTGAATGTGGAGAAAGGAGCAGTGGCTCATAAATCTCCCACCCAGAAAGAATCCATTTCACTTCTTCTCACATTTCATTGAACAAAGCTAATCACATGGGTATGTTTACCTTCAGGGGAATGGAGATGTGTAATCCTACTATGTGCTCAGAGGGAGGAGGAAAATCAGAATGTTAATCTACAGTCCTAATGATACCACCCCATATAGCATGCTGAATCTCACCCTGGGCTTTTGCCCATCTTGTCAACTCTGCTGGGACACTCTCCCGACCTTGTCACTTCATCTGAATAGCTTCTTCTTATACAGATGATTTTACTTACAGTTCTTCTAAAGAATTTGTTGATCCTAACCTTAATATACAATTGCCACCACCACCACCACCACCAAACCTGAATAAAGTGCCCCTACAATATGCTCCAATAGCACACACTGTGTTGTAGTTTGGTCACACTGTGTTGTAGTTTGGCTGTTTTGACTCTTTCCCACTATACCAGTGATTGACAAACTACAGCCTGAGGTCTAAATCTGGCCTGTCACAGGATTTTGTAAATAAAGTTTTATTGAAACACAGACATGGTCATCCATTTACATATCGGCTACAGCTGCTTTCATCCTACAACAACAGTCGTGTAGTTGGAACAGAGACCGTCTGATCTCCTAAAGCCTATAATATTTACTACCTGATCATTGAAGTAAAACTTTGCCAATCCCTGCACTAGAGCCTGAATACAATGAGAGTAAGGGTTACATTCTGAATACCTTCTGTGTCTCGGCACTAGCAATGTCAATGGCTCATAGTAGGCACTCAATAAATATTTGTTGAATATATGAAGAGTAGGCACATGAATGTTCATTGAATTGAAATAATCTTCAAGCACACATGACAGAAGCACAGGGAACAGGGAGCATCAGAATTTCAGTTTGGCAAGGCAACTCTTTCAGATTCTCTGTTCCGGCTACATATCCTATCACTTTAAAAATAAGAATGAGTAAACACTGGGAACAAACATTAATCTTCTAAGTGTCAAGACAACTAGAATTTGCCACAGCCTAGTTGGAACAAATTAAGCAACTGTGACACTTACGGAATGTTTTAAAATTATAAAATTACTAAATCCACATCCATTTGCTATGCAGAATATTTCATTCTCTTTGATTAACAAATCTGACTTAAATGAGGTGCAGACTTTTCACACAGTATTGTAAAGCCTTCAAATGTACCAACACTGGTAAGAATTGCCTCCAAGCCAAGTATCTAGGAGGTGATATCAGTGCACTTGCTCAGAGCTTCCAGGAGGAAATGCTCAAAATCAGGGCCCTGGTGATTTTTACAGCATATGAAAAAGTCTTAAGATACAGGCAAATCTGGAAAGTACAGCATCCTAGCTTATTTATAACAGCAATTTCAGCTAGTACAGATCCACAATTTATTTGCAAACAGATTAATTAATGTTTCAGCAGCTGTTTGCAGCCAGTCTGTGATCTCACT
>JAQZBX010056791.1:0-18114 GCA_029593785.1 Cabassous unicinctus
GAAGTAAATATAGGTAAATATCTCCAAGATCTTGTCATAGGTGGTGGTTTCTTAAGCCTTATACACAATGCACAAGCAATGAAAGAAAAAAATAAAATTAAACACTTTTGTGCTTCTAATGACTTTGTCAAGAGGATAAAAAGGAAGCCTACTCAATGGGAGAAAATATTTGGAAACCACATATCCTGATTTCCCCAGAAGATGCTGTCTGTGGGAAGAAGAGATAGAAATTATGTCTTTGAATATTGTAAAACTTCTCCTTTTAAGGTCTTCAACTGATTGGATGAAGCATCATTCATTGCTGATGGCAATCTCCTCAGTTGATTGTAGATGTCATCAGTCTCTATGCAATCAACTTACTGATGATTAAAGTACATGAAATGTGCTTGTATTACAATTAGCCTAGGGCTTCCTTGACCAAGCAACTGGACACCATTACCTGGTCAAGTTGACACATTAGCTAACCATCACAAAACCCATTCAAAAAATGGGCAAAAGGCCTGCATAGATATTTTTCTAAAGAGGAACTACAAATGGCCAAAAAGCACACAAAAAGATGTTTAACATCTCTAACTATTAGGAAAATGCAGATCAAAACTACAATGAGATATAATTTCACACCTTATAGAATAGCCATTATTTTGAAAAAAAAAAAAAAAAAAAAAAAAAAAAAAAAAAAAAAGCAAAGTACAAGTGCTGGAAAAGATGTGGAGAAATAGGAACATTCCTTAACTGTTGATGGGAATGTAGACTGGTGCAGCCTCTGTGGAAAACAGTTTGGCAGCTGCTCAGGGGACTAAATATAGATCTACTATATGATCTGGCAATCTTGCTACTAGGAATACACTCAGAAAAACCGAAAGCAGGGATGGGAACAGATATTTGCACACCAATGTTCATAGTGGCATTATTCACAATTGCTAAAAGATAGAAACAACCTAAGTGTTCTTTAACCAATGAATGGATAAACAAAATGTGGCATATACATATGATTTACTACTATTGAGCCGTAAGAGGAAATGAAGTTGGGATGCATATGACAAAATGGAGGAATATTGAAGGCATTATGTTGAATGAAATAAGCCAGACACAAAAGGACAAATATTCTATGGTCTCACTAATATGAGCTATATACAAAGAATAAACACATAAAGTTAAAACCTAGTGTATCAATTACAAAGAGATAGAATGAGGGTTGAGAAGTGGTACTGATGATTAATGTAGGTAGAATTTTTAACTGGCTGGACTATAAATGTGTGGAAATGGATAGAGTTGATGGTAACACATTATAGTGAGTATACCTAACACTATTGATTTATAAATGTGATTGTGACTGAAAAGGGTAGACTAGGGATGTAAATGTCACTTGAAAGAAAACTAGAGGATAATCCAGGGACATACTGAACTTGGTGGTGGATGAAGATTGTTGTTACTAGTGCAAATACCAGAATGTTCTTCAATGAACTAGAACAAATATTTGTCACTTTTCAAGATGTTAAGAATATGGTGATATATGGGAAAAATACAACTAACGTAAATATGGATTTTAGTTAACTGTAATATTGTAGTATTTTTTTTTTCAGCAATGGCAAAGAAGGTACTACATCAATGCTAAGGTTTAACAATTGCAGGGTATAAGTGTGAATGGAATTTTTCCTTTATAAGTAATAGTAATGTTCTAAAATTGACTGAGGTGATGACAGCACAACTCTGTGATCAAACTGAGAACTACTGAATGGACACTTTGGATGGACTGCACAAGGCATGGGACTGTATAATACAGGGAACCCAGTGGTGGATGTTGGACTGTGGTTAACAGTACAAATATGAGAAGGTTTGTATCATGTGTGGCTTTGCATTTTCCCCACAACCCTTCTAGTTCTTTCCCCTTTTAGTCAGCACTTCATTTCTTTAATAGTACACAACAAACCTTCTTTCTGAGCTCGTGATTGATAAGTGTGCTAGACTTCTCTTCCAGGAAACTCCAAGAATAATCGAATGTGTGAACTGTTTGGCCACACTGATAGCAATAGATCCCTTACATAACTACTATATAGACATAACTTCTGCCCTACTGAAAAACATTTTAAATGTTCAGTTTACCTGTTACTGTTAAAGTGTAACTTCTGCCCTGCTGGGAAACACTGTGAATGACTGGACCTGGATTATCTATTCTGAGCACTGAGCTTTTTAATTTTGCTCCCCCTCATGTGTCCTCCCCATTCGCACATAGACACATAGTATAAAAGACCCCTCTTGCTCTGTGACAAGTGCAGCTGGAGGCTCAGAAGTGCCAGGCTCTCCACCTGCCATCATGGATGAGGATTTAGTTCTCTCTAAGAGAGAGGACTCCCCTCCAGACCACTGAAGGCGAGGCTCCACGTAAATCCCCTATTAAACACTCTTTTGCTCACTAAGCTGGACTTGTCTGAGTCTTTCTTTGGTCTGAGGTATCCCTCTCAGTTTTGTGGGAAGCTGTCATTTTACACGTTTCTCTGCTATACTCGGAACAACATTCTCTCATGAACTATAAGAAATAAACAACACTAACACATGGTGTTCACAATAGGGTGGTTTGTGAAAAAATACATCAAATGTAAGCTAAGGACTGTAGTTAACGGTAATATTTTGATGATGTTCTTTCATTGTTTGTAACAAATGTTCCACAGCAACGCAAGGGGTTGGTGATGGGGTGATGTATAGGGAATCCTGCATGTTATGTATAATTATTTTGTAAACTCACAGCTTTTCTCATAAAAAAATTCTTAAAGGAAAATATAGGCATACATCTTTGTAACCATGGATTAGACAATGGTTTCTTAGATATGATGACAAAAGCCCATTCAACAAAATACAAATAAATTTTAAAAAATATTTAAAATATTTTTTATTATAAAAAATATTTAAAAAATAAGAACCTTTGTGCTCTTAAAGGACATCAACAAGAAAGTGAAAAGACAACCCACAGAATGGGAGAATATATAATATATATATTATATCCATAATATATAGAGCACTTTTACATCTCAACAATGAAAAGACAAGTAATCCAATTAAAAATGGGTAAATAGTGTGAAAAGACATTTCTCCAAACTTATACAAAAGGCCAATAAAACATGAGAAGATGGTCAATATCATTACTTTTTAGGGAAATGCAAATCAAAATCCTGATAAGATGCCACTCCACATCCATTAGTTTGGCTAAAATAAAAGGACAATTAAAAATGTTGACTAGGATGTTGTGAAATTAGAGGCCTCATCCATTGCTGATGGGATTGCAAAATAGTGTACCTATTTTGGAAAAAAAAAATGTTTAACACTTCCTCAAAATGTAAATGTAGACTCATTTCACTCAGCAATTCCATTCTTGAGTATAGACCCAAGAGAAATGAAAATATAAATTCACATAAAAACATGTACGAGAATGTTCATAGTAGTATATTATTCATAATAGCTAAAAGTGGAAGGTATACAAATGTCTATCAATTGACAAGTATCTAAAAAAATGTGGTATTTTTTAAATGTGGTCTTTTTTATTTTCAGCAATAAAAAGGAATGAAGTACTGATACATGCTAAAACATGGATGACACTTGAAAACACCATGCTACATGAAACAAAGCCTAACAAAAAAGACACATATGCTCTGCTTCTTATTTATATGAAATATACAGATATGGTAAATCCATAGAGGCAGAAAATAGATTAGTTGTTTCCTGGAGTTGGGGTGCTAGAGGGAAAGAGAGGAGTAACTGCTATTGGCTATTGGTTTTATTTTTGAGGTTATGAACATATTGTAAAATTAGGTAATGATGATATTTGCACAATTCTGTTAGTATATTCTGAAGAACACAGGATTTACTATTAAAAAGGGTGAATTTTATGGCATTTAAATTTTATCTCAATAAAACTGTTATATTTATTGAAAAAAACACAACTGGAAGCACATGAAAAAGAACAACTCTTAAGCTATTTTAAAGGTGCGGTAGGGTAGGCTTGGAGGAGGAAAGGAAGAATGGTGTTGTGAGGGAAAAGATATAGAGCTGAAGGAATTCAGCCTCTATAGCTTTTCCTTCTTTGCTCTGAGTCTCTGCTCTTTTATGGTGTGTCAAACAAAGGTAATTTAATGCCCTGAGTCCAGGAAGGATATTTGCTGGGCAAAACTGACTCTACCACTCCCTAGCTGTGGTACTTTGTACAGGTTTCTTGGCTCCCTTAAGTCTTTTTTTTTTTCATTGTAAAATGAAATAATACCTTCAATCACAGGGCTGTTATGATCAATAAAAGAGATTGCATATGTAATGATTCAACAATGAATAATTAAATGCTCTAGGTGAGTTAGGTACTGTTTACAATGATTCCTTTTATAAATTGAATAATGTACTTTTTGTAGTATCAATAAGACTCATAGTTTTTATCTATTTTATAAATTCATATTTTTATTTACTTACTTTACTGTATAACTTTGCCTAGAATCTTGCTACCAATCTTCTTGGTCTACCAACCTGATCTGAGCTCCCCTTGAGTTGCTGCTTTGCCTACAAAACATCTGATTTGATGTGCCTAGACTTGTTGATTTTTCATCCATTAAAAGAAAGGACTGTACTGACAAGTAGGTGATGGAGTGATTGATTTTACAGGCTCAAAGGCCATTTTTGTGTAGCGGTAGAGAACAAGGTGATATTTTATATGGTGTGGAGAAAACAGATTGTAGAAGGCAAAAAAATTTTTAAAAATGGCTTAGCATATTTAAGATATGAAACTGACTTCGGTTGGCACTTTCAGTTGTGGGTATTTCTCTTATAGATTTATAGATTTAATTGCAATTTCTTCTTTTGATTGACTATAGTTTACAAAAAAAGTTTTTTGCTTCCATATTCTAACTTCAAAGATGATGAAAGAACACGTTACATGAAAGAATAGAGGCTTTTAAAAAATCATGTTCCATCATAATATCAGAATGTAATATTATTTTTTCTCCAATAGTTTTTCTCCTCAAACTTTACAAGGATATATGAAATTGTTTACATAATTTCTCCTTGGAAAACTTCAATATTTTTTTGAGATTCAAAAAGATAGATAAACTTGTTTTTACTATGTGATGGTTAGGTTAATGTGTCAACTCGACCAGGTAATTGTGCCCAGTTGTTTGGTCAAGCAAGTACTGGGCTAATTGTAATACAAGGACATTTATGGACTTTAGTCACCAGTGAGTATACTGCATAGATTGCTGATTACATCTACATCAGCCAGAAAGATTGCCTTCAGCAATGAGTGACGCTTTGCTTTATCCAATCACTTGAATGCTTTAAAAGGGGAGTGATTTCAGCATTCAGAGAGATTTTTCCAGCTTATGTTTGGACAGCCAGTGTCTCCCGGAAACTCATCAAGGACCTTCATTGGACTTTCATCAAAGCCCCTGGTTTGCAGCCTGCTTGCGGAACCTGGACTTGTGCATCCCCACGGTCACGTGAGAGACTCTTATAAAATATCATATTATTGACAGATATCTCCTGTTGATTGCTTCCCCAGAGAACCCTGACTAATACACACTATGCAACCATAGTGACCCATGGGAACCCACGGAAAATCCAAGTACAAATGTCATTTATCAGTAAAGTATGGTGTAAGTGCAATAATTTCTGGTTAGCTTCTATTCTATGCAGCAAAAATGACTTGTGTACTTCCAAAGCAACAAAAAGTACTTTTGTACTTGCAAGTCATAGTTTGATTAAATAGTAAAATTTATTGTTCCCTTGAATGATTTGGAATTATACAGAGTAAGGAATGATTTAGGTTTTAAAAACTGTACATTGGAATCTTAGCAGATTACCTCTGAATTCAAAATTGATTTAAAGCACCCAAATTTTTCTTGTTTACTTAAATAAAAATCTCTGTGTCATGATGGTAATAAAAGACAGAGGCAAGCCATAAAAGTTTCTCTCTTGGGTAACATGCTTTTTATTGAAATATTATTAGTGGGTCAGATTTTTCCATCAACTTGCTGCTGCCAGGGGAGGTGGAGTACCTGATCAAGTGCTTGAGGCTTAAAATTTTATAGACATATTCACTAAACATCCTGTTTCATTAATTATGAGTGACATGCCTTTGATGTTCAGAATTATATAAAATGAATTAATTGCTCTGGACACATTCCCATATTCAGATCCTCTGCCTAGATAATACAGGTCAGCTTAATGACTTTTAGAAATTGTTCCTTGAATGTTTGCTTCCATATATTTTCCAATTTCAAACTAAAATCGACCAGTGCTGTAATTCTTTTTCCATTATTCTTTTGCCTTCAAATCAAAACAACAACACAGTGTTTATATTTTTGAGTTTGTATTCCTTCTATTGATAAAAGAATCCATTAATAATTCTAAATTAGACCCCAACGACACACTAGAAGTACAATTAGAATTACTAAAATGTTTTAAATTATTTTATTTTATTCCTTCCTATTTTGTAACCTCATGACAAAAAGACTCAAACTACTTCCATAATAAAAGGTCCCATGTTTCTCTTTGATTTGACAAAATTATGCAGCCTACTCTTTTGTTAACCCTGCTATTTTCCTTATACTGGTGGATTCTGGATCTTAAAATTTCGCACTAAATATAATGAATGAATACACAATAAGAATAAGACTCTAAATTTAATTAAATGTGCATTTAGTCAAACTAGAATACAAAGGACAATATATAGAAAAAATTAGCTCATCATCTCACTATTCAGAAGTCACTATTTTCAACACTTTGGTATCTTGTTTATTCTTGTGTACCCAAAACCTGGTGCAGGCCTTGCCCATGGTACAGCACACAACACTTATTTGTTAATGAAATGGATAATATTTAGCTTTTGTTTCTTTCTCTCCCCCTCTTTCTCAAATTGTAGCTTTAAAATTTTTAATATAACTTTTATCATTATTTTATGTAACACAATACCAAGGGTGTTTTTCCATGCTTTTCATATTCTTTGAGACAAAGCATTTCTTATAGAAATATAGTTTTTCATTGGATGTATATTTTTAAAATCAACTCTAAGAATCATTTACGTACATTAAAATGCACCTATTTAAGCATGTATTTCAAAAAGTTTTAACAAAGTTATATGCCTGTGTAAACACTACTACAATAAAAATATAGAACATTCCCAGGGCCCCAGAAAGTTTCCTTGTGTTGGTTCCTGATTCCTGTCTCCCCTTCCGGACTCTGGCTCTAGGAAATACTGACTTGCTTTCTGTCACTATAGCTTAGAACTGTCTTTTCTAAATTTTCATATAAACGAAATTTTACAGTAAAACTTCTTTTGTTCAACATAATGTTTTTGAGATTTATTCATGTTGCAGTGGATATCAGACATTCATTGCTTTCTATACTTGAATAATATTTCATTGTATGACTATACCACAATATGCTTATTTATTCGTTCTGTTCGTGGACTTTTAATTGTTTCCAAGCATATGCTCTTATGAATAAAGCTTCTGTGAACAATCATGCACATGTATGAGGGTGACTGAATGTTTTCATTTCTTTTGTGTAAATTCCTGAAAGTGGAATTGCAGAGTCATATAATAAATGTCTTAATGTTTATCAAATTGTTTTCCAATGTTGTTGTACCATTTTACATTCTTACCAGCAATATATGAGTTTTTAAGCTGATCTTCACCAACATAGTATATTTATTCTAAATTAAAAATTTTTGCTCTTTTAATGTACATTTCATTATGGTTTTAGATTTCATTTCCCAGATAAATAATGATATTAACACTTTGACAAGTGTGAATTTTTATTCATGTATTGCTTTTACTGGAGTGTCTTTTTAAGTCATTTGAACATTTCTTTATTATTTTTGTTGTTTTTATTATTAAGCTGTAAAAGTTCCTTGTCAGAGCTGTGAACACAACATAGACATCCCATCTGTATTATCCCAGTCTGTGGCTTGCCCTTTTATTTTATTAATAGTATCTTTTAAAGGGCAGGAATCGTTAAATTGATGAAGTCTTTATAATGTGTGCCTTTTATAATTCATGCTTTTAAAACCTCTCTAAGAAATGTTGATATAACCAAGGTCACAAAAATTGTTCCTTATAAGTTCTATAAGTTTAACACATATTTAGGTCTATGATCCATTTCCACTTAATTTTTGGATATGGTGGGTGCAGGTTTTTGCATATGGATATCAAATTGTTCCAGTACCATGTGTTGAATGGACACCTCCTTCCTATTTGAGTTACATTGGTACATTTATTGACAATTAATTAACCATGTATATGTGGTTCTATTTCTTGGCTTTATTCATCTATATATCTGTCCTTAAAACAATACAATTTAAGTAGCTTTGTAATAATCTTTTGTTAAATTTATCCCAAGGTATTTCATGACTTTGATGCTACTTTCAATAGAACTTAAAATTTTAATTTCCATTAGTTTGTTGCTTGAATATAGAATTACAATTGATTTTTGTATTTTTAGTTTGTATTCTGTTATCTTAATGAACTCTCTATTACTTCTAATTACTTCTAATACCCTTTTGGTAGATTTCTAAGAATTTTTAGCGTGTAATCCTGTCATCCCTGAATAAGGGGAGTTTTGTTTCTTGCTTTCCAAACAGTATGGCTTTTGTTCATTTTTCTTGTCTTACTGCATTAGGTTCTCCAGTGTGATGATGCACAGAGGAAGCATCCCTTGCTCTGTAGCCAATCTTAGAAGTAAAATCTTATTTTTCAAAGGCGACATTGATACAATTTAAGAAGTTCTCCTCTCTTCCTAGAGTTTTGGCATATTATATCATAACTGAATACTGAATTATTTGAAGCATTTTCTGCACATTTATTAATATTTTCACATGGTTTTCTCCTGTATTTGGATTATATGGTGATTTGCACTGATTAATTTTCAAACATTAAACTTACCTTGAATTTTAAGGATAAGCTTCACTTGGTTGATAGTACCTTATGATTTTTATGTATTGCTGGATTCAGTTTGTTAAACTCTATTGACATTTTTTTGCATGAATATTCATGAAGACAACTAGTCTGCAGTTTTCTTAATATCAGCATAATGGCATTTCAAAAATGAGTTGGAATGTGTTCACTTTTCCTATATTTTTGGAATTATCTATTATATTTATTTTATAATAAATATCTATATCTATTATATTTATTTTATAAATGTTGATAGATTTCACCAGTGAAGCTCTAAAACTGATATTTTCTTTGGGAGAAGGTTTTTAATTAGAAATTCAGTTTTAAATACTTACAAAGCTCAACATTTTCTACTTCTTGAGTCTGTTTTGGTAAGTTATACCTTTGAAGACAATGATATATTTCAACTAAGTTGTCAAATTATTGGCATACAGTTTTAAATTATATTCCCCTATTATTATTTAATGTTCTATATAATCTATAATTATGTCCCCTTTTTCATTCTGATATTTGTATTTTTGCATATTTTTCTTAATTTACTTGAGCAGAGTAGCTAGACATTTTAAAATTTTGATTTTTTCCATGAATAAGATTTTGGTTTCATTGATTTTTTAATATAGTTTTCTGTTTTCTATTTCATTTATTCTTTATTTTCTACTGAAATGACTTTTTCTAGTTTTATTTTTAAGTGTATGCTTAAATTATTGAGTTTAAACTTTTGTTTTTGTTTAATACAATCATTTAAAAGTATATATATTCCTTTAATCACAGCTTTAGCTATATATGAAAAATTGTATGTTTTGGGATTGCTTTCTTTAAATTCAAAATGTTTTCTTGTAATTTCTTCTATGATTCATGGATTAATTAATAGTATGTTGTCTACTACATATTAGCATTTTTCCAGTTATTTTTCTGTCATTTATTTCAAATAAATTCAAATGTAGTCAAAGAACATACTGTGTATATGTTCAAACCTTTTAATGTTTGAAGATTTTAAAAAAATAGTGGCATTCTTTGAGAAAAGCTAAATTGCCTAAATGTGTTTATTACATTCATTTATTCTGCTTTGTGTGGATCTATCTAACTATTTCCAACAGGCACATAAAAATCATTTAAAACTGAACACTTCTTTTTCTCCTAAAAGTTGTTTCTTTTCTTTGATTCCTATTTCTATTACTGTGTTGCTATCAACATGGTCACAAAAGCCATAAGATTGATCACATCCTGGAATCCTTATATATAGTCGTCTACTATGTCTAATCAGTTTCTAAGTACTGCCAGTCTTAGCTGATAGGTTACAGGCTCATCTTTCAGCTTCTCTCCTCTATCCCTTCTTTCACCACTCTAATTCAGAAACTCATTGCCTCTGTCTGATCATTCAAACAACTTCCTAATTGATTTTCTTGCTCTAGACTTTTTCTATTCCACATGTGACTCACATCTACCAGAATGACCTATCTAAAATGCAAAACTGATACTATCATTTGCTTTTCTAAATCTCTTGAGATATACTTCATATTGTACGACACAATTCAAGTTTCTTTTCATGATTACAAGTTTTCCATGTTCCTTATCTCATGGTACTCTTGCCTTTGAAATGCCCTTACTCACATCCTTCTGGTCTACTTCTGTATTCTTTAAGATTTCTATAAATATTCATCCCAGACAAGGTCACCCAATTACCAAATTTGTACTTATCTTTATCTCTCTATTTTTGTCCAGTTGACTGTATATGTTCTTTCATTTCAAGATGACTGTATGGACTAATGCCTATTCACTGTGGTATCAGCAGCAGAGTAGGTGATAATTTTAGTTAGTAACAAATGACTGACTTACTGAATGAAATATTTGGGCTTCCTATTCCTTGGTGACCACAATGGGATTTTAATTGCATGTAAGTTTAATAAATTTCTAAGAATAGTTAAATTACAAGGAATACCAAAATTTCTTTGACACACCAGTATTTAATTCACATCAATAGGGCTTCAGTGAGTCAAATGATTATAATAAAAATTACTTCTATATTTCACATAAACACAAAATGTTATTTTAAATTTATGTGATTCATGTAGCTGTAAAACAGTTGTTGGAACAAATAGATTACTATAGAGCTTTCAATGTCTAAAATAATTTTCTGTTGTGACAGACTATAGAATTCCACATCTAGGAATTTTTCAACAAACCTATTTAAAATCACATTTTTTAAGAGATATACTTATGATTTGTTATGACTTTTAGTCTCCCATTTAAAATCTTAAATATTAATTCTACTTTTAAAATATTTGGTAATTTTATTATTATTGAACATTCAAATTTATTTCCCTGCCTCTTTAGAGTTATTTGCAGATACTGACCTTTATATTTTTGGATACAGTCATGAAAACTTTCCTGTTAATTAACTGAGTCAGAGTTTGCCAGAGAAAGAGAAACAACAAGGTATTTTTGTATATATTTCATATATATATTAATAAGTTTATTGTAAGAAATTGCATCACATGCTTGTGGGTGTTAGCAAGACCCAATTTTGTAGGGCAGGATGTAAGCTGAAATTTCCAGTAAAGGTAAAGTTGAAGTTTTGAGTCCAAATTCTTTAGGGGAACTTGTAGGCTGAACATTCTGGTAAGAATTAAAATCTTGTGGCAGAGATCCTTCTTCTGTTTGAAACTGTCCATTCTTCTTGTCAAGACCTTCAACTGATTGGATAAGTCCAACCCATGTTATGGACAGTAGGCTCCTTTATTTAAGATCATTTATTGTAAACGTTAGTCCCAACTCTGAAGTACTTCCACAGTAACAATTAGGTCAGTGTTTGCCTAAACTACTGAAAACTATAAACTAGTCAAGATAAAAAAAATCTGCCCTTTCTATTTGAACCTATAGTTAGTACTAGAGTTGATAACTGTATGCCCAAGACACTTAAATCTTTGGGCTGTCCATGTGCCAGCTGGGTCCTGAATCTCAACAGAGTTGCAACACCTACTTTCCAGTTCACTGGACTCACCCACGACAACTAACAAGGAGATGATGATGGACACCAGCCATCTAAAGGAATAGAGAGAGTCTGCAACTGCAAGCAATATAGTCCCATTCAACTGTCCCATGGGATCTAAGGCCCCTCTCAATTAGAAATGGAGTGGGCATTACCATCCCAGAATCCTCAAGATTAGAGAATGAATGAAGGACTAGAGTAGACTTTCTGTTATTCTACTATAGATGTTTTGTGTTTCTAGCAATGGAAGAATTTTTATCATTGATGTCGAGGCAGTAACAATCACTGGAGGTTCTGAGGGGGGGGAAAGGGAAAAACAGGTGTAATATGGGGACATTTTTGGGACTTGGGAATTGTCCTGAATGACATTGCAATGACAGATATAGGCCATTATATATCTTGTCATATCTTACAAAATTTTGTAGGAGAAAGTTTAAACTATAATAATCCACGTTTAGTGGCAATGCTCCAAAATACGTTAATCAATTGTAACAAATGTACCACACTAATGAAGGGTGTTGTTTAATGTGGGAGAATGTGGAAGGGGTAGGGAGCAGGGCATATGGGAATCCCCTAATTTTTAATGTAGCATTTATGTAGTCTAAGTACCTTTTAAAAAAATTAAAAAGTATATTAAAAAATAACATGTTTCTCATTTACCTTCTTAATCCAAAATATTATTAAAATATTTTTCTTTTCTTCCTCACAGTACTGCTCAATTTTATATGTGATTTTATTTTTTGGTATATGTTTTACAAAATATATTCTGATCTTTGTGTGCATAACAAAATTTTACTTGCTGATTGTCAACCCCAGAATATTCTGTCAGTCTTGATTCTCCCTCAATTTAATAGTAACCTTGCACATATTCAAACATAATGTCCTTATCACTTGACTTCATGAGGTAGCAGTGCTTTCACATCTTGCACCTTCTCTTTCCAATCATCCTTTTCTTTTTTGGCCTGTGTAACAAAGAACTTTCCTAAGATTTTGAATATACCACTTAGAGTATATAATTAAAGGCAAAGATTGGTTGAAGCCCTGAGGGGCTCTTCACTCTCTGCTGTGTCTCTTAAACTCACAGTCTATACAAGGCTTAATAGTAATAGATTCATGGTGAGTATTAGATACAAAATGTGCCATTTAATCATAACGTATTCCTTTATAAAAGTTCCATTTTCAGAATTCTGGAATTTTGTTCATGAAGCAAAGAAAGCTTCTCTTACAGATAACTTCTTATGTTTTAAAAGATGAGAGAAAATAATAGACTTTCTTTTAGTTAGAAAAGCTTTTAGAACAAATATATGTAAGATATTAACCAATTTAATATAATGAGTATATTGATCTTAATCTATGATCAGACGATGCATTATTATACATTCAGGATGTCTGCTAAGAATATGTCCAAAAAGAACCTGCCCAATCAAGATGGCAGAGTGAGATGCTTCAAAGCTCTGTCCCAACTCCTGCCCTATAGAAGCTTTGAACTACCAGGAAGAACTAGTAGAAACATCTTTCTGAAATCTTGAGAAAATAACCAGAAGACTGCAGTAATGGTGAGCACTGAACCAAGAAAAAAACTGCTTTAAAGTAGTAAGATGTCATGGTGCCCTGGCTGGCCCACCCCTCTTACTTGGTTTGGAGAAGGCCCATGATCCCAGTGGGTCCCTGGTCCCAGTTCTGGAGGGAGTAGAGCAACACTCATGTACATACTGGAAGCTTGTATGTCTGGCCCAATCTGTCTGGTGGTGGCCTGAGGGATTTGCCATGCATGTAGAAGGCAGCTCACCAATCACTATGCAGAATGTTGTGGAAGAGCAGTCACATGACTGCCTAGGGCAATAAATTGTTGACTTTAGGACACACAGTGCTGTGCCCTGGACCATAAGGAAACAGTTTCCTAGGGAAGATGGGACATTGTTATGAGTGTAAATGGAATTCTCAGGGCATGTCCAAGAGAAGACATAGGAGCAAAAAAAATCAGGACAGCCTCTATGCTTTGGCCTGGAACTATTCTGTAAACTGATTGTATGTATGATCCCTGAAGGAGAGCACCTTCCTGGGACAATCTACTAAGTCTGGGAAAGGTATTTTCTTTTTCCTTCTTTTCTATTTTTTGTTAACTCCTTGCATTCAAGGAAAGCTCTGTCATAAAACTAGCTGGATATAAACTTAAAGAACAGATGACTCAGAGTCTAAATTCCAGTAACAACATGAAAATATCCAAATGCTCAAAATTCAACAAAAGATAACAAACCATAAAAATAAATGGGAATTGATGGCCCAGGCAAAGGAGAAAATAAAAGTTTAGCCAGTATCAATGAGGAGGACCAGTAGTGGGACACACCAAAGCTTTTTCAAAAGCTTGGTCCAAGCTATGCTCAAAGAGTTAAAGGAAAACATGGACAAAGAACTAAAGGAAATAAGGAAAACAATAGATGAACACAAAAAGAGTATCAATGGAGATACGAAAATTATGAAAATGAACCAAAGAGAGCTGAAGACCACAGTGATAGAATTAAAAATTCCCTATAAGGGTTCAACAGCAGATTGGAGCTGGCAGAAGAAAGAATCATAGAACTTGAAGACTAGACAACTGACATCTCCCAGTTCAAGGAGAGAAGGAAGAAAGAATGAAGAAAATAAACAGAGCCTGAGGAAACTGTGGGATTTCATCAAATTTACCAATATACACATTGTGGGAGTCCCAGAAGGAAAAGTGAGAAAGGAACAAAGAGAATATTCAAAGAAATAATGGCTGAAAACTCCCCAAATTTGATGTAAGACAAAAATATGCACATCCAAAATTCTACAGATCCAAGCAGGGTAAACAAAATAAATTGACACAATGGCATATTATGATCAAACTGTCAAATGCCAAAGATAAAGACCATACCTTGAAAGCCACAAGAAGAAGCAACATGTCATGCACAAGGGAGTCACAATAAGGTTAAGTGCCTCCCTGAAGGTTCAGATGATGGTAAGTATTTTTTAGCAATAAAGTATTTTAAAATTAAGGTATACACATTTAAGGACATAATGCTATTACAGACTTAGTAGACTACAGTCTAATTTAAACATAACTTTTATATGCACTGGAAAAACAAAGAAATCACATGACATATTATTGTGATATTTGCTTTATTGCGGTAGTCTGGAACTGAACGTGCAATATCTCTGAGGTATGCCTGTACTACTGAACTTAATTTAGTACAGAAGCACACGAAATTGTTACAGATTTGGGATGTCAAATTTAAGCCCCATGGTAACTACAAAGAAAATACTGGTGTATATGCAAACTCATAGAGACAGATATGAGAGTACAGGTTGCCAGAGGTATGGGGGGTGGGCAGAGGGTATGGGAAGTTAATGCAAAGTCGATGTAAGGGTTCTATTTGATTAGATGGGAAAACCTTGGTAAGGCAGGGAGGGTATCACAACATAATGAATGTGATTAATCCCTCTGAATGGTATGCTTGGGAGTTGTAGAGATGGGAAAGTTCATTTTGCATGTATTTCCCTACTTTTAAAATAAAAGAAGGGACAACTAAAGAGATGATGACAATTATAAATGTTCAAGGGTGTGATATATACAGCGTGTACTTAAGTTTTCAGAAATGGATACAGAAGCAGACAAAGAGACAGTGTGATAGATGGGTAAATAGATAGATTGATAAGTTGATGAATAGAGAGAGATAGAATGATATGGCAAATGTGGCAAAATGGTAAAATTGGTGGGTCTGCTTCTCTGGGGGTGTGGCAGTTTGAAATTATTTTATGAATCCCCAGAAGTGAAAGATTATATTTGTGAATTAATCTATTCCTGTGGGTATGAGACACTTTCAATTGGAATACGTCAGTGAGGCGTGACTCAGGTTGAGTCTCTGCCCTCTTGCTGGGTCTGATAAAAATGGAGACACAGGAAAAGAGAGCCACCATATTTGATCTGGCCATGTGAGAGAAAGGGCAACAGTTTTGCCTACAGCTGAGCTGCAAGGAGAGAAGACACCAAGAAGCTCAAAGAGCTGAGGCCCAGCAAGAGTTGAGTCATATGCCTTATAGTTTGCAGCTGAACTCTGGAAGAAAGTGAAGCAGCTGAGACTGATAGAGAAGACCTGGAAAGAGACAAACTCTATGCCAGGTTGCCCTCAGCTGAGCTCCAGTAGATTCTGGTGGGGAAGGCAGAGACCTCGGCAGAGATCACAGGCCATCTTGGTTCACCATATGGCAATTGACTTTGGTGAGAAAGTATCTCTGCTGATGCCTTAATTTGAACATTTCACAGTCTCAGAACTGTAAGTTTTTACCCTAAATAAATACCATTATAAAAGACAGCACATTTCTGGTACTTTGCATCGGCAGCCCTTTGGCAAGCTAAAAGAGAGGGGATAAGGGTATGTTGAAGTTCTCTATATGGAGTGTGTATTATTTTTGTAACTGTCCTGGAAGTTTGAAAATATTTCAAATAAAAAGTTAAAATTTTAAAATAATATTTCCATAAATAGACGCAAAGTATGCTGAAACAGAAAAAAAATGCAATGGTAAGATGTTGTATATTTCCTTCTCTAATAAAATATATTATAAGAACAGGTACATGGTTCTATTTGCAAGGTTGCCTTTCAACTGAAATATGTTATGTAAACCAACATCAGTATTTCAGTTTATATATCCAATTCCTCGGGTTACCTAGACAATTTTAATATATTCAAGTGAGTCAAATGTTACATTGGATATAATTTTTTAACCAATCAATTAAATAATTTAAGATACTATAATATTAGATTTTGCAAGGGTTAGAATGGCTTTAAATAATGAAATAGATGATATTGAAAATTCCTCTTTTTTGGTTGCTAACATCACTTATTCATTCAGTTAACTCTACATAGTACATTTACTTGATATCTCCAGTAAAGCTTACAGCTTTAAAATTATAACTGAAGAGCTTAATATGTGAAAACTATTTTGGAAAGAATATACTATAGGCATTAGAAGAACTAATTTCAAGAAATGGCTCTGTATTTACCAGCTTTGTGACCTAGGCCCAGAAAGTTAAGTGTGAGTATTCAGGGTTGAGAGCTGCACAGTGGTTGTAATAATGATAAGGGAAGTGCTGGGACCCTAACACCCCTCGTCAGAAACCCACAGCTTTAGGAGAATAAAGTCCCCTTGGTCCCTTTCTCTCCTCCTCCCCCCACTTTTCTCCATACCTGCCCCTTTGAACTGAAATTTACAACTCTAAACAGATAATGACTCTTTTCCTCCCTAATGGCCGTCTGCTTTTAGGAAGATAAGCTAACCTCGCTCCCCTGGTTTTGTAAACCTGCCTGCCCGCTTGCTTTAGGAATTTGCCCACTTAGTGTTCCTATATAAACTTATGAAAATCGAGAAACAGGGCTCAGAATTTGGAGACTGAATTCTCCTCTGGGCCCACACGTAATAAAACTTTGTTCATCCATACGCTCAAGAGTGCCGTTTAGGTTTCATTCCATCAGCTGCAACACTTGATTCCTTGACTGGAAAAACCCAATCGAGTAGGCCCGTGTGCCTCTGGCTTGGGGCTGACGGGCGCAGCCGACAGCGATCTCTGAGCCAATGAGGTGGGTGCGACCTTTCCTCTTGACGGGACCTCCTTCTGAGCCGTTCCCCGCGGGCCACGTCCTTACACCCTGGCCTGACTCAGTGGGGAGGCGGACTGAACCGTGCCAGAAAACTCCCAAAAGGTAAGGCCCCGGGTGCCAAGTCCTCAGTCATGCCCGTTTCTGGATGGAAAAGGAGACTGATCACCTCCTGAAATCTTGAGTACTGAGATTCCAGAATAGGGCAATCCCTGTTGGAGGGACTGCATAACCTCTGAGTGACTGTGTGAGTGAGTGAGGATGGCAGAGGCTTGCATCTGCTGTACCAGTCTGTGACTCCAAAGCTTTATGCTACAGAGCCCGTATGGGCCCTAACCTGTTTTCTGTGGCTACATCATATGGCATAACAGCCACCCCGAGCTTTATCCAGGTGCCTTAGCTAAGACAAGCCGAAGTTCTCACGAGACACATGGGCATCTAAGTGGCCTTGAAAGAGGCAAACCCTTCCCTTGTCTGTCTTGCGCCACCGATGCAGGGTATGGGCTCATCACTGTCAAAACCTACCATCTTAAACTGCATGCTCAAGAATTTCAAGAAGGGTTTTTCTGGAGATTATGGCATCCAG
>JAQZBX010056792.1:0-18111 GCA_029593785.1 Cabassous unicinctus
AGAGACAGAAGGCAAGTGTTATAAAAGGGAAAATAAAAAGTGTTGTACATTCTGAGAGCATTTAGGTGTCTACACTCTACCAGCTAGGTGCTCTGTGCTAGAAGACTGTGACAAATGCCTACTTAAAGGAGAGCTTAGACAAGGAAAACCCTGGAGAGATCCAGCAGGGCAAAAAAAAGGGAGTGGTCCATTTACCAGGCAAAGGGAGTATTATGGAAGAGGCTCTGGAGAGGATTCAGAGAGGAAGTAACCTTTTTTTCTAAATTTTTTTTTGAGAAAAGAGGTAGTCATCTGTTGGAAAAGGGGGAAAAGAATAGGCAGGAAAGGGAATTTCCACAGGGCTTGAGATTAGAAATGCAGACAAGTGCCAGTAATGGCATTGGACTTCATTTTTTAACAAGGAAATGCAAACCACTGAGGGATTTGAAGTGGATTTTGAGAAGAACCAGTTTATTTGTCAGAGTTCTCCAGTGAAACAGAACTGAGGGGAGATATCTATCTATCTATATATATCTATATATAGATATATATATGAAGAGATATATGATAGGAATTGGCTCACGTGACCATGGGGATTGGCAAGTGTGGATTCTGTAGGGCAGGCCACAAGATGGGAACTTGATGAGGGTAATGAATTCCCCAAGGGAAGCCACAAGTGGAGAATCCAATGAAAGCCCCAGGGGAAGCTGGCCAGCTGAAGTAGAGATAGAAATTCTTCCTTTTCTCTCTCTCTCTCTCTCTCTCTGACTTAGAGTGTGGGTGGTCCTAGACTCAATACCTCTGAACTCAGTCGTGCACACATGGGGTTGAATGGCTAGTAGGTAGGGTCACTGCAAGAGTGCTGGGGTAGTACATACACTTAAGGGTGGCCAAAGAATGCTTTAGGCTTCTGGTGCTCAAACAAGCTTATACTATGCTCCAGATTATTACTTTTGGATGGTAAGGAAAAAATGGCACTATTCTATCACAGGCTTCTAGAAAAGTTGCACAGACTGTCAGTTTAAACATCTTTGAAAACAAAATCATTTGGAGGAGGATTACTTGGAAATTATTTCGTGATTTTTATTTTTAAATATGACATTCAAAAGAGATTTGAAAGCTTCAGAACTTTGGAGGGCACTTACAATTCAGTAACAAGAAGGCAGAAAGTCACAGTTAACAAGGAGATGGGACAATCTGACCTCTCCGAGAAACAGACAAATACATCCACATCACAACAGCAGAGGCCAAGGCAATGTCATCGGAGTGCCTTCCCCAGCTGCAACGGGTGGGCTGCACTGCAGGCTGGGTCAGCATTTTTAATATTCAACCTCCTCTCAGTTGATAGATAGCCTAAAATGGGGCCTGGGTTGCACCTATAGCACCTCATTCTATTTCTGCTATTAAGAAAGAATTGCATAATGAAACAACTAGGCCATTTGCATTTGATAAATATGTATGACTCTGAATACCAGATATCAAGCTCTCCAGCACGGGTGACAGATACATAAATGATCATGGTCCAAACCCATTTCCCTATGGGCTGGGACACTTATCCTTGAACAAAGTCCCCTCCTTTCAGCAGGTTTTTGCCTAGAGAATTCCTGTCACAGAAACAGTAATCCTTAAAAAACAACAGTGCTACTTAAGGCACTGGTGATTATTGCCTGCTAACTCAGTGTGGGGGTTAAATAAATTGGTTTTGTTCTGTTACTGAGAAAAATCTTGCAGATTTGATATTTAGAAGCTCAAGGCATGAATCTAGTTTCCATTTCCCCACTTGGATTATAAAATATCTTTTGTTAGCCAACATCTAAGAGATATCAATTAGATATGAAGCTAGATCTTTATAGAGATGTAAAGAGAGTTTGCAGAGGTTCTATATCTGAAGTGGGACACTTAGTTCACTTATTTTAGGGGGCTAAAAACTACTAAATCTCTTAACATAAAAGGAAACATGATCTAAAGGCCTAATGAAGGTTATTACTTATGTTTCTATTTACTAATTTTCAATAGTTTCCTATTGTATCATTAATAGAGTCCTATCAGATGACTTAATTAAAAAAAACAATATAAATTGTCTTCACTTTCTGTGGATATGAGTTTCTAAATGATATTAATAAATATAAATTAATAATTTGTTGCTGACTTTTACCTTAAGTCTTTCCCTTCTAGGATAAAAATAGTCTTTGTTAAATAATACATATGTAAAATCATGTTACTGTTCATTTGTCACAGAATTGATTTTTCTATTGACTATTCACCCAAAGGTGAAAAGAGGCTTTTACTGACATTTATGGAAATTAAAAGAAGGAAGTGTCTTGGCACGTTGAATAGTCAAATATTAGTGTTTCAAATGTAAATCCCATTATCACTTGGTACTAAAAAGGTGTTGGAGGAAAAAAACATAAGAAAATCAAATTTGAAAAACACAGTTTGTAAAACCAAAGTCTACCTAAATAGAGTCCAAAGATGTGGCATAAAATAAAATATGTTATTTGCATTTTGCAGCTGATTTTAATTTCTCAAATACATACCTCTGAATAATAATGGACTCTGAGTGAATGTGTATGATTCTTAATATTAATACAATGTTATAAAAATAGAAATTTATGATTATGCTGCAAATCATGCAATATAAATATTTTGTGACATATAGGGTATGGATTTTTTTTAATGAGCTCTGTTCCTTAACCTCAATGCATTTACAAACAGAGCAGTATAAGTGAGTAGTAGGTTGTTGTAAAAATAGATAATACCTATTTAGATTATAATTACTATTATAGTAATAGGATTCAAATCTAGGCAATACATGGAAAAATATAGACATGTTCTACTAGAAAGAGAGCATAAAATGTTACAATTTCCTTTAAAATATTTTTCTTGTTGTGATATGGGAAGCTTATTACAAGTATCAGTTAGTTCAACTGAGGATAGTTAACCTACCAGATTTTCTCTCTCCAGAGATTAAATCTGTTCATATCATTTGCTTGTACAAAAAGCTTCAGTGCTGCCCCATTCTCCCAGTCTGAAAAACGAGGTCCACATGCCTTCATATCTTATGGAAAACCTTATATTTTCTGGCCAAAACCAATTATTTCAGCCTCATCATCATCCATTCTCACATGTAATCTGTATTTCAGTAAAACCAGATGTGCTCAGAACATACCCTGTAACTTTATTTCTTTTCTCTACAATAGTCCCAGTTTGTATGCCCAATACAGAAACTCTCTGCCTGAAGAAATTCTCTGAGTTTTTTTAAGGTCCATTTCTAATTTCATCTTAATGATATTGTTTCATAGTTTTAAAGCATTTTCACATGTTAGTTATATTCTAATTGGTACAGCTATGTGAAATAGATTATGTATTAGTCTTATTTAATAGATGGAGATATTTGTCTTTGAAGCCCAAAGCCACTTGGCTGCTGAGGAGTAAATTCAGAATGCAAATTCAAGTATATTGAGTTTAGTGGGCCTGCATATGTACTAATTACACTGTCTTCCAAGAGATTTTCTTTGTCTATTAGTCAATTAACAAATTGCTTTAAATGATTATGAAATGGAAGGCACTGTGATGGGTTCTACAAGACTTATAAAGATGCACAAAATATGACCTGGTCTCCCAAGGGACTTCCATTCAAATTGAGCAGCAAGACAGAAATGCATACAAAGTTGAATGAATAAAGATGCTTTCACAAGACATGAATACAAAAAAGTTACAGGGCAGTACGGCATTAATTGACCAATAAATTATGTAAGTGATTACTGGTTTTGGAATACAAAGAAGAGACAACTCATTTCAAGGTAATATGTGACCAAGAAATTCATATTGGGATGCACGGTTTTTTCTAGATTAAAAGAATGAGCACCATGAGATGTTGAGTTGGTTTTGAAATAGCAAGAGAGCCACAAATATTAAAGGAGATAGGCAAAGGTATGAAATCAGGGGGAGCAAGGCTCAAGATCATAGTAGCAAAGTAGACCATAACCTTAGAGGACAGAGGTCCCAAGTTGAAGGACACTTTTCCTCACCTGTTAAATTAGCCAGTGTTGATTTGCGTTGTTTTGTAGAACACAATTTACCTGTTAATTTATTAACACATTTTCCCCCAGAATAAACCCCTATCTGAGGATTATACTATTAAATATAAGTAAACTAGAATGAGAAAAACCATTGTGTGAAACTACTGGATTTTGATGGAGCTATTTACATAACCCAAGTATATTTTTTTAAAAAAATCAGCTATAATTAGGAAAAGGAGCTTAGTTTAGCAACTCCCTGGACCTTGGAATTTACAGCATGAGGGAAAGTAAGTAGCTTTTCTCTCATCCACTTGAGAATTGAAGATAATAGAGGTATTTCTGTACAATCACTAAATGGGCCTAAAAGGTCCTGAAAGTATTAAAACATTTCTCTGGATGTCCTGCTTATTATAGGAGAATAGCTTCATCTCTAGAAAAACTAAGTTCATTCATTTTGATGAATTTCTGAGAGACCAGTTGCAAGGGGCTATGAACTTTTGATAATTTTTTTTATGCCAATGGTGGGAGCACCACTGATCATTATTTCATATTAAAAAGGCTGATAAACAATATTTCAATGATTCTATCATAAGAAGATATGAACAGGAATAATTTTTGGTATGTTAATGAATATGGATTTCTAAATAATGGAGGCTAGATTCTGTTAATTAAGTACTATAAGTAATAATTCTTGGCAGCAAAATGGAAGATGTTAAACCAAATAAATGATAAAGAGTTAGGGCTACCCAAGATGTTATAACAGAAAAAGTCCAAACACCAGTGGTTTGGCTCAACAGAAGTATATTCCTTGCTCACATTAGGGCCAAAATTAGTCTTTCTAATTATTGAATGACCAGCTACTTTATGTACTTCACCTCTTCTAGGGTCTTGGAGCATTCCCTTCTCAGCTTTTGAATGGGAAAGGGCAGAGAAGATCAGGCAAAGGACAAAGGTTCAAGCTTGAAAGTGGCTTACATCATTATGGCTTGCATTCAACTGTTTATATGCCAATCACATGGCTATTCCTAACTGCAAGGGAAGCTGAGAAGTGTAGGCTAGCTATGAAACTCAGACTACATGGAAACGGGTTTGTCAAGCACAGGGTCTGCTACTGTGGGTCAATTACAGTGTCTTCAAGATATAGTCATGGCAAATCATGCTGGTGCACACTCTAGACAAAATAGGGAAAAGGGAAAAGATGTCAGGATGGATTTGGAAGAAATAAGACACAAGGTTGTGCTAAAGTAGGCAAAATATAATGAGAACAAATCCTTTTAGTGAAGAACTTTTTCTGAAAATAGATAATAAAAATCACCTGCAAGTGTATAAAATTAATTAAAATCCACTTGGGCTTCAAAAACTAGGTTTTTTATATCATTGACTTCATGACACTTCTTTCCGATATCTCAGTTCACCTGTTTAATAACTTGTATCTGACAGTGTAAAAAATACAAAATGACAGTTTCAAATAATAATAAATCAGAAATCAGAGAAAAGCCGGGTCTACTAAGGTCATAAAATAAATTCCTTCACCCAATGTTAGCTGATTATGTTCCATTACAATGGGAAATTTTCTATTCTATTAGTTTGAATTTTGCTTTCGATATTGTTAGGCCACATTAGTATACTAAGCACTCTACTTACTAAGTCAAGAAATCTGGGTCCCAGATCCCCAGGTGTCCCTCTTCCAATTTTCTGGTATCTTGAGCATTAATAGAGTTATATGTGTAGTTATTTTCTACTTTCAGAAAAGTAAGCATTTAAGCTTTACTTGAGCAGATCAAGGTTTCCAAAACAAAATAGTTTTGAAGAAAGACATAATACAACATTGCATAATGAATGTTCTACATTTAGCCTCTTTCTGTACCTTATAACTTTAAAAAAATTCTCTTCTCTAGAATAACTCTTATAATTAATGGTAATTTCTACTTCTCATTTAAACATCTAATGATATTTTAAAGTTGTTTTTGTTCTGTTTAAATTTGTGATTATTTTAATTTTGTCAAGTTATCACAAAGTTAACACTTATTTCTGTACTTTAAAAATGATATACAATACTAATTGTTTTGAAAAATTCTACCCTATTTTTCCCAAACAATATTAATTGTCAGGTCATTGGTTACTTATGAATGACTTACTAGTTGTCTTCACATGGCTCCGCATTATAAACATTTCAGCTCACCTTTAAATTACAAGACTGCCCCACGTGTTGACTTTGTACTCATTAACTCAGAATATTATACTATCGAAAGCCTGAGAAGAGATTTGTATAAATGGCATTTGTGATCTCTTTTATTGGACTTTCATTGTGTCCCTAAATAATCTGTTACTTGGGTATTTCCATTACATCCAAGTACTGTATATTTTACTCTTGGGGTTTACCTATCCCCAGCTATTGCAAATCTTTTCTTGTTAATCTAGTTATCTTTTAATTACAGCAAGCTGGACATTATCCTCAGTCCAAATTCCATTCATTGCCATTACCACAATTTGAAACCCAAAACACTGGCATAACAGAATGAAGAACCCGTATCTTTACACACTGGTCATAATTCTATATTTTTCTTAATGAAGCAAGTTACTTGGCTTGCATTGCTTGATGAAATGCTCATTGGAATCTTCTATAAAACAATAAGTAACTAAACAAAGTAAAAGATGATACTAAAGAATAAACAAAACCAAAAACAAACAAGCAAACAAAAGATGATACTTATTCCCAATGGTGCCTTTATCAAAATCTGATTCCATGATTTCTGGGGTTATATTTATCAATCTGAAAAACAGCAGGGCTTTATTCCACACTCCAAAACTTAATATTGCTATAAAACAAAAAACCATCACCAACAAAAACAACAAAAAATCAACTCAGCATGCCTACTTGGAGGTCTAAGTGAAATCTAAAACTGAATATGTCTAAAATTGAACTTCTGGTCTTCCCTCCCACGTGACTCAATACATTGTCCTCAACTCGTTTTAAGGTAATTCCATTTTTCGAGTTACTAAGGCTAGAAGTTTTAGAATGATCCTTGTTTCTTTTCTTTCTCGTACAGTCTATCAGAAAAATCCTGTTGACTATTGACTCTGCTTTTAAAGTATATCCAGAATCGTACTGCTTCTTATTACGTCATCTTTACCATAAGGGTCAAAGCCACAGTTTTCTTTACCGGGATACTCCAATTGGTCTCCCTTCTTTTACTCTTGCCCACTTTACAGCCTATTCTCAACGCATCAGCCAGATATCCTTTTAGCAGAATATCAGATCATGCCACTCTTCTGCTCAAAACTGAGCAATGATTCCCTGTTTAATACTGTAAAATCTAAAGGCTTTTGTTATGTTATGATGTTATGTGTTAAATTGTATCCCTCAAAAGACAGGTTCAAACCCTAACCACCAGTTCTATGGATATGACCCTACTTGGAAACAGAGTCTTTGTAGATGTTATTATTTAAGATGAGGCCAAACTGGATTAGAGTGGGCCCTAATCCAATAAGACTGTTGTCCTTGTGAGAAGGGGAGAATTGGACACAGGGGGAAGAATGTCATCTGAAGACCGAAGCAGAAGAAGCCATGGATTGCTGTTAAACCACTACTAGAAGGAGAGGGGCATGGAACAGAATCTTTCCTACATAGTTCAGGGGGAAGCATGACCCTGCTGGCACCTTATTTCACATTTCTAGGCTCCAGAACTAGAAATGTCATCCAGTTCGTAATTCTTTGCTACGGCCTTAGGAAACCGAGACCCATTTATATGTCATCCTCCTCTGTCCCTGACCCTTTTGAGTCTGTTTCCTACTATTCTCCGCCTCATCCACTCAACTCCCAACTCAGCTATTTTGGCCATCGCTCCTCCTTCACAACCTTCAGCCTGGATTGCTCCCCCAGACATCAGCCTGACTAACTCCCTGACCTCCTTTTGTTGACCTCCCGACTTGGAATTGCAGCTCCACTGAGCCGTCTTCCACACCACCCTTGACATTCCCAGTCCTGCTAGCCCGGTTTTACCTTTTCTTTTTTTTCCATATGTTTTATTGCCTCTTACTATAGTACATGTTTTTCTTGTTGTTTCTTGTCTACCTTCCCCTTCTAGAACTTAACTTTCATGAGGGCAAGCTGCCTGTTTGTAGACCAAAGTTTCCCAGGTGCTAGAGCTGTACCTAGAAAAGGTAGGTTCTCAATAAATTTTTGTTGAACAAATGAGCCAACTTCTGAAAATTCAATTTTATGCAATCAACTTTCTTAGAATTCAAAATTATATATATTATTATATGCTATAAGTTGTTTTAAACGTTATACAGAAATACATACATCTCATTTAGCATATAATAAAGCCATGTAAATTGTTTTTTATGAGCAAGATTAAGGATCTTGCAGAGATGTTTTCATTGTATGTGATTTTCACATTACATGCCAACTTAAGAACCTAATCACCATATGAGATGTGTCTTCACCGTACTACTCTCTAACCAGTGATGCAACAGCCTGTGATCCTATTTGCTAGGTTTATTGACATATTTTTTTAAACACAGGACTGAATGAAAATATTTGATAAAGTTAGGAAAATTATAACAGTTTGCATCTTGTAAATCTTCTGGGTCTGCTATTAGATGATGATTAAATTAAGATGGCATTTATTGAGTGTTGGGAATTTGCATTCTCTATAAGCTCAAAAGTCTATTAAGGATGTGGATATTCTTGCTGACCTGATTTTGTGATAATCAGGGTAGGCTAAACATTTGCTATATGAGAAGCCATGCATGTGTCCCCAGACCTAGTTTTTCTCCCTAGGTCTGGTTTTTAGAATGCTGGTGATAAACTAAGTCTGATTTATTATACGACCATCCTGTATGGGAAAAGACTGTAACTCTAGGTATCTTTGGTCAACCTTAAGACATATAGCAGGGGGAGGGATGTGGCTCAAATGGTTGAGCGTCCATTCCCATATGGAGGGACCTGGGTTCGATCCCTGGGCCCTCCCAGTAAAAATTAAAAAAAGAAAAATACAGAAGGCATGTGGGCCACCAGGCCCTGTGCACAGGTGCGCGGTCAGGTCCTGTGAGCCATGCAGCAAGATGATGACATAACAGGAGAGTGATACAAGGGAGAGCCAAGACGAGATGCAACGAAAAATCAGGAACTAAGGTGGCGCAGGCGGTAGGACGCCTCTGTCTCACATCAGAGGTTCTGAGGTTCGAATCCCAGTTAAGACAGGAGGAGTAGGATGAGAAGAGGGGGCAGGAAACAGACACAGAGAGTTGTCCAGCAAATGGACACAAAAACAGCAAAAATGGGGGCGGGAGGGGTAAAAAATGGATAAAAGTAAATAAATAAATAAATCCTTAAAAAATGTATAGGGGAGTATGATACGGAATATAGTTAGTAGTAATAGTTTGATGATGCTCTTTCATAATGTGTTAACAAATGGTTCACAACAATGCAAAGTATTTGTGATGGGGTGATGTGTGGGAGCCCTGTACAATGTTACGCATGTTTGTTTTGCAAGTTCACAATGTTTACTGAACACTTATAGTTTATGTACGCTCATGTATGAATGATATACTTCAATAAATTGTTTTAAAAAATTGCAAATAAAGGCATAATAAAAAAAAGTCTACCAAGGGGGAAGCTGCTGTGGCTCAAGCAATTGAGCTCCCGTTTACCATATGGAGGACCTGTTTGATCCCCGGGATCTCCTCGTTAAAAAAGGAAAAAGGCGTCCCAGACCTGCACAGAGAGGCGCAGGCCCCTGCGCGGTGTGGTGTGGGGGGGTGGGGGCGGGGGGTGGGGGGTGTTGTGTGGCGCGGTCACGCCGGGTGCCAGGCACTGCACCAAAAAGACGATGATGCAACCAAATAGAAGAAAAAAAAAGTCTACCAAGGGCTACACACACACACAAATGGCCATAATACAACAAAATAAGTTGTTTAAAAGACATACGTATCAGAGAGCTACAGGAACAAAGTTACAGAGGCAATTAATGCAGAAACGGAGTGTTCAAGGAAGTCCATGAAGAGGAAAGCAATATGACAAAAGAATCTAGAAGATCATACATAAACATAGAGAAAAGCCCACTTACAGCAGTGTAAGCAGCATTAGGAGGTGGGCATTGTATTATAAAAGGTGTGAACTAAGTTTTATATATATATATAAAACATGTAACATTATATTGCTTACTTACACCTTTTTCAAAAATAAAGTTCAGGTAGCTTAAACTCCTAAATGCAAAAAACAAACATATAAACATTTAAAAATACATTGGAAAATATCTTTTTGACAGCAGGATAAGAAAGATTTTCTTGAGCAGGACAACAGAATCACACATAAAGCTAAGGATTAATCAATTTGACTATATTAAAATTATAAATTTATGCTTGATTAAAAATACAATAACACTTGGCCAAGATGGGGTAAGCCCATTAGGGCCTATTTTTTTCCTTACTGAATAATTACAACTGAAAACTTTGTACAAAATACAAAAAAGACCTGAGGATTGAAAAGTAAACCAAAGCAGAGGGTCAATTGCAGAGGGGAAACAAAACTTGGAGAATGATGACAAAATAAAGACAGTGTCAGATTAAAGAAAACTGAAATAATTCATTGACAGTAAACCTGAAGTAAATGAAATGCTAAAGGAAATTCTTAGACTAATAGGTACTGATATCAGAAGGAAATCTGGAATATCAGCAGTGAAGGAGATCAACAGAAATGGTAATATGGGATAAACATAAAAGATTGTTTTTTTTCCACTGAAGTTCTTTAAAATATGTATGATGCTTGAAAGCAAAAATTATAGTATTGTCTGGGAAGTTTCAAGGTATGTAGATGCAATACATGTGACAAGTATAACATAAAGGTCCATGGTAGGGACTAAAGGGACCAATTTGGTTGGCTGTAAGCAGGCTGTGAAAAGTTATCCATTTATACTGTAATCTCTAGAGCAACCACGAAAAAAAAAAATACAAATTCATATAACCAAAACACCAATAGACAAATTAAAGTGGAATACATTTCAAAACATCCAAATAGTCCAAAAGAAGGCATCTAAGGGGAAACAGGACAAAACAGTAGGGACAAACAGAAAACAAATAATAAAACTGATATCCCTAAATCCAACCATATTAGTAATTATATTAAACATAAATGGTCTGTACATACCAATCTAAATACAAAGATTGTCAGATTTCATAAAAATAAACAAGACCTAGCTATATGCTGTCTACCAAAAGTCTCAGGATAAATGTAGAAATATAAATCAGTTAAAAGCAAAGGGATAGATTTTGGGGGTGGGAGGGTGAACATGCTCTAAAATTAGATTGTGATGATTACACAACCTTGAGAACTTACTAAAAAGCATTGAATTGTACACTTTAAAAGGGTGAATTGTATGGTATGTGAGCCAAATCTCATTAAAGCTGTTAAACAGTAAAAGGATGACGAAATATACCTAGCAGACACTAATCAAAAGAATGGCGGAGTGGCTACATTAAATTCAGGCAAAGTAGACTACAGAACAAGGAATATTATCAGGAATAATGATGAGCATTATATAATAATAAAAGGGTCAATTCGTAAAGATGGTTTTACAATCTTAAAGGTATATGCAACTTATAACAGATTTTCAAAGTGCATGAAGCAAAAACTGATAATACTGAATAGAAATGTAGACAAAGCTACAGTTATAAATGAAGTAACTAGACATAAATTCAGCAAGGATATAGAAAGCTGAACAACAGGATCAAACAACTTGACCTAATTGACACTTATAGAACATTCTAACCCACTACAATAGAATAAGCATTCTTCTCCAGTGTACATGGAATATTCACCAACATAGACCAAATCCTGGGCCATAAAACAAACCCTAATAAATTTAATATAATTGAAATCATTCAAAGTATTTTCTCTTATCATAATGGAATTAAACTAGAAATCAGTATCAGAAAGATATCTGGAAAATCCCCAAATATTTGGAAAGTAAACAACATGAGTCAAAGAGAAAGTCCCAAGGGACATTAGAAAATATTTTCAATTGAATGAAAATGAAAGCAAAACGATTAAACTTTGTGGGGTGCAGCTCAAACAGTGTTTACACGGAAATGTGTAACAGGAAATACTTTTACTAGGAAAAAAGAAAGGTCAATGATCTATATTTCCTATTAAGAAACCAGAAAAAGAATAAATTAGACTAGAGTAAGCAGAAGAAAGGAAATAATAAAGAGAAGAGAAATCAATGAAACAGAAAAGGAGTAGAGAATATCAATGATCAAAAGCTAGTTGGACTGACCAAGAAAACAGCATACTTAAAGTTGTTTGCCGTGAATATAACTAACCAGGAATATTATGCAGAATATGTAAAGAATTCCTACAAATCAACAAGAAAGTTGCAAGCCAATTAGGAAATGGGAAAAGATTTTTAAGGACTGCCAATTTCAAGGACATATGAAAAAATTCAATACCAATCATAAAACAAAAAACATAAACAAATTTTAAAAAGCAAATGTAAAACAAATGTAAAATAAAACCTCAATAAGATTCATTTTATGTCTATCCCATTGGCAAAAAAATATAATGACTCATTAAACCAAGTGTTTACCCTTCTCATTCTCTTCTAGAAGTATATAAATTGATTCCCATTTTGGAGAATAATTTGACAATAACTATTATCGGTGAAAATGCTCATGCGCTGTCCATTCCCTGGCAAACTCAGCACTTCCATTTTATGGGGAATCTCTGGAAAGTTTTTTGCAATTATGTGTTAGAGGCACATTCAATGATGTTCATTACAGCTTTGTTTGTAAGAGAGATAACTTGCAAACTTGTTTTTGACAGAGGTTTTTCACTGTACCTTGTGGAATTGTAAACGTTGTTCTTAAGAAATGTCATAAGTATATTTATATAAAACTTGTTTTTGAACTGTTTTGAGAAAAGTTTAAAATGAAGAAAATATGTTTACACCTAAAAAGTGAGTCATATAAGTATTGGTGGTTTTTTTTTTTCCCCGAACGGGGAAAAAAAAATTATAGAAGTACCAGTAAGAACCTATGCTAATACTTTTGATTATTGTAACCTTCAGCCCTCTAGAAAAAGTTTTAGTGTAAAAGTTCAACTTGTCATTTTGTCATTGAGCATTCGAGCACCCATTTCCCTTCTCCCCTGTAGATCACTGAATTGGGCTTTCTGCAGATAACAACACACAGACCACAAGACAACTCCAACCACATTGTGCAGATCTGGAGGAAGACAATCTGGCTATCAGAGGTCACTGCTGCACCACAGAGCCAGAGGTGTCCAGGCAATATGAAGCTCATCCTTCACAACAGAGGTGTGTGTTCCTATCACTTTCTTTCCCCATTCGCTTGCTCCCTGTCCAGCTTGTAGAAGGAACATGAATGCAATGTTGCATTAATCAGTGCCTGGGTATCATTAGCAATTTCTCTTAGTATTGCCTTCCACATCTCAACCTTAAGGGTTTTACGTGTTACCTTGAGCTAATACTCAGAATAAAACAACAAATGAGAGCTACATGTATCAAAAGGAAGAAAAAAACAACCAATTTGGGCAATAATCAGTATGGAACGATACATTTATTTACATCTTAAAACCATGCAAACCATCAGCTGTACTAATTATGCATACGTACCGTACATACGTAGTAAATGTGCAAACATGGATGGGGTTATGTACTAATTTGAGATAATGATTCACCTCTGGCATGGCAGGCAGGGATGGGATCAAGAACTTGAATATGTATTTCTCTAAAAATGTGGCTCTAAGGAAAATATGGCAAAATGTCAAGATTTGTTGAAGTTGGGTGTTCTACTCATCTCTGTGATGTTTTTCTAAGTTTATAATATTCCATAATAAAACATTTCTAAATCTGTCATAAGTAGGACAGATTTTTATCAAAATCCCAGGTAAATATTGGGTCCTGCTGATTCACCCTAATTTCTTACATATTTTAGATAATATATCCTATTTTAGAGACAGAACTAGTATTCAGAATATTGACCCTGAAAAATAGAATGGACATAATAATAATAGCAAACATTTTCTTTTGAGCACCTACAATATTTCAGGCTGCATGCTGGGCACTTGACATATATTTTCTTTAATCAACCCTGAAAAACAATTACTATTTTCTACAACTGGGTGTTAAATACCAGATCGGGGATTCTTATCTAATTCTTTTCTTTTCTCTCCTCTTTTCTCCCTTTCTTTAATTTTAAAAAATTAATTAGATTATTAAGTGAATATTAAAATTCTTAAGTTAACTAGAATTTAGAATTTATCCCTCCCTTTTTTTTCTATTGCATTCCTACTAATACCAAGCAAATGTGGGTTCATTTTTTCCCAATGGGCCTTAAAGACCAAGTCCTGAGACCCTGGGGTTTCAAAGAGAGAAACAGTTTGTTTGCTCAAGCAAAGGGGGCCAGTGGCTTTGTGGCCCCCCAAACTGCCTCCTGCAATTGTGTTTTGATATTTTATGACATCAGGATGCTAATGAATAACTGAGGTGGAGCTGGCCCAGGTTCCTTCATTAATAAATATTAAAGGGCTGATCAGGATGGGGGTGGATACCACACCACAGTGAGTTACAAGAATCTGGGATAGGGGTTGTAGCAGTTTGGCAGTTTGATGTTATTATGAATTCCAAAAATATATATTGGATTATGCTTGTAAACTGGTATGCTAATGTGTGCATGATTAAGTTATGATTAGGGCATTAACTGGGCCACATCAGTAGGTCGTTGCGCCCCACCCCTTGGTGGGTGGGGGAATCAAATATAAAAGGCATGGCAAGAACAGAGTTGAACAGCTTTTGATGTTGGAGTTTTTATGTTGGAGAGAAGGCCCTGGGATGGAGACAAGCCATTCACCTGAGAGTTCACAGCTGGCCTTGTGGAGAGAAGCAAAGCCTAGAGAGCCTCATAGTCTACAGCTGACCTTGTGGAGGAAACAGAGGAGCTAAGCCCGAAGAGAAACACAACCCTGGGAAGACAGGAACCCAAGAAGCCTGAACCCTGGCAAACGTCGGCAGCTGTCTTGCTCCAACACGTGGCAATGGACTTTGGTGAGGGAAGAAACTTACGCTTTATGGCCTGGTAACTGTGGACTTCTACCCCAAATAAATACCCTTTATAAAGACCAACCAATCTCTGGTATTTTGCATCAGCACCCCTTTGGTTGACTAATACAGGGGTGTACAGAACAAAGGTCAGTTATAAGGTGTTTTTATATGGATCTTAAACAGAGGAGGGAATGGTCACCATCACAATAGCAGGCATATGCCGGGTGAGGCTCTGTCTAGAGTAACGGTAAACAAGGGTGAGACCTGTTTAGAATGACCATTACAATAGCAGGTCTAGGCTAAGCCTAGCCAGTTTCAGTAATTTCAGATATTAACCTTTGGCTATTTTATAATACAAAGGCATCTATGTATGATTTAGCAATCATAATCATTTGTTAATTCTTAACCCCCGGTTACCCTACTACCTGCTCAATGCAAAAATACTGACTAATTGCGGGTTTTCCATCTAGAAGGTGAGTATGCAGAGATATCACAAGACCTGTTTCCTCTTTTAACATAGTCACTATTCTGCTTTTTCCTTCTTTTAAAATTTCACACAACTGCATTCACCTCTGGTTGATATCAACTAATTAATGTCTTAACTAAAAAAAGCACTGCACATTTGATTTCAATTAAGATTATATTTAGTGTGATTTTATGAGGGATAATTTACAAAAATATAGGATTTTCTTTTGTTTTTATTCTTCAAAGTCCTATTTATACAGTACACAACACTGTTGAAAATGCTGTCATTTAACTTACACCATCAAATTAATTTACTGCTTTCATTTCTTGCATATCATATGTACATCATAAATGATGGATACAGATTCCCTGAAACCTTGGCTGTGGGCAAGTGTGTTTCTATGCTGGGTCTCCTTCTGTTTGTAGATCATATATGAAATCTATTTTTTTCCTTTCTAAAGGATTATCTTATTTCTATTTCCTGCTATGTGCTTTGGAATTATACCTTAATGTTTAAACTAACCATGCCTACATTTCATTATTTTATCTAATACACAGTTTATTTCTATTCCATTCTATAGTATGTTTGGAGCAGTCCATATGACAAATGAAATTAAAATAGAAAGAAGAGTTTAGATTTATTCAGGGCCCTGAAACTCTTAATTTTGTTGATGTGTGACATTACAAAAAGCTTTCTTTGATGGGTCAGTAAAACAAACCACATAACAATTTGTTTCTTCATGTGGATCAATTGCATATTGATTATGTGATGGCTTTCATTGGCGGCTCTGGCGGGAGTGGGGCTGGATATTTATTATGGCCTTGGGTGCTTGAGTGCCACTTTAAAAAAAAGAAATTAGAGACCATTAATGTTTTCTTACAATGAATATTTGAATATGACATATATTAACAATAAATTTTTGTGCTCTCTAGAAAGGAAACAAAAGTCTATTAAAAAAGTTGGACAAGAAATATGATAAATGCCCCAAATGAAAATGAAAGACCATAAAGTACAGAAGTATTACTGTAGAGAATAGACTACTGGGGAATAAAAAGGCACAAAGTGAAAGTTGGAGCTTAAATTGTAATGAAAATGTAAAGAATGCTCAAATGAAAAAAGAAAATATCTCATTTTTCAATGTCAAATGTGGACTGCTAAACAGATGTGAAACTAGGAATGTGTGTGCCAAGGACAAGCAGTAAGCATTTTCTCCATCCCCTTCTGCTACCATCCTGCCTTCAGCACTCCCCTTCTGTGCCTTTCATGCTTTTGCTCTATTTATAATCCATGGGCAATCCTGGGTCAGGTTACCTGGTCCCCGCCTGAGTCAGCAGAGGGTTTGCCATCACAGCTAAAAATGTTAAGAAGTCATTCTGGGTTGGAAGATATTCTCAGCATTTCTTTCACTGCTGAGTCTTTCATCACTGAGCTACTTCTAAGGGATTGCATCGTGACAAACAGCACAAACTTTTTTTTTTAAAATCTCATAAAGTGATAAGAAGATAAATGGCCTATTATTTTTATAAATGCTATCTGCTTCCAAAACCAATTTAAAATGGCTTATATAACTTATGGTATTTCAGGTCTGATTCCCTAGAAATGCCACAAAGCCCTACTCAAAGAGCAGTGTGTGGAATTCCACGATGTCACACATTCGCTGCTGGTTTTATTTATGCCCTGTGCTAGGCAAGGTCATGAATATTTTATCATGGTTCATGGCATGGCCCTACTGAGCCTCCCGTATAAGAAGCATAAATGAAGACAGCCACATTCACAATTCAGCTAACATTCCAGCTTTCATCATTTTCAAATATGTTAAATGAAATTAATTTTAGTACTTTTACGTAAAGCCATTACATTTAACAAATTAATAAAAATTATAATGGTATTCAACATAAGTGGCACCTGTATTCTGTATCTTGAGGAAAGAAACAGCTACTATTTAATTGAAGCTTTACTCATGTTAGACAGAAAATGCTTTACATCTACATTAAGAAAAAATTAAAGATTTGTATGCTTAATGTAAGAAGTACTTTTTTTGGATACAATACAGAATTAATGGAAAATAACAATGAAATCAGATTAACGTGCCAGTGAAATTCTGATATGCAAGCAACAGAAAGTAACTCTGGCCATGTTAAGCAGGTGACTAGAAGGCTGAAAGGTCGTGAAGTTAGAGGGAACAGTTTGGGAAGTGAACAGGAACCAGGGTTGGTGTAGTAGCTGCACATTACAAAGAATCTAATATTCCACTGTTGTTATACTGTGGCTGTAGCTACAGGTAGCCACCACTGAAAAATGTTGCCAATATGGCAACCCATCCATTCTTCTCACCCCTTACATAACTACACCTCTTTCTCCATAATCAATTGTTGATATGCCTGGTTGAAGAGCCATCTCATATATATTTGTCTGGCTTTCAAAAGGAAAGGAGGAGGAAAGCAATCTCTCCCCTCATATTTTCATTGTGAGATGAGAAATTTAAGTGCATGACTGGCAGCCAAGAAAAAACAAATTACAAAAGTCTGCTATAGGTACCTGGGTATTGGACCAAAAATTCTTCAAACTTTTTGAGGAA
>JAQZBX010056793.1:0-18113 GCA_029593785.1 Cabassous unicinctus
CTCCCTCCCTCCGTTCCTTCCTTCCTCTCTCTCTCTCTTTCTTTCTTTCTTTCTCTCTCTTTTTCCTCCTTTCCTCCTTTTCTCCTTTCTTGCTTGCTTCCAATAAATTTAATACAATGGGATGGAGAGTGATTCAAATATGTTGATCTACTTGCTAAGGCTGAGCATCAAATTTGACTCTGAATTACTTGAAATTGGTAAATAACTCAATTCTCAATTACCAGAAAAAAAAGAATATATTAATTTCTCAGAAAAAAATCAGAAATACTTAGAAACCAAGTCTAAAATAAATTCTCATAGAGGAAGCCTACTTTAAAGTAAGACTCTGAATTGCAAAATGAACAGAGTTCTCCATAACTTTTACAACTAATAAAATGTAATGATTTTCCATGATTATTTCTTGAAATCAGAGTAAAACATTAGAAACACTGCCTTTCAGAAGGTCATTCTGGTAGAATATAAGCTAATTCTCAGCACATAAAGCTTACTGCATGTTTTAGTATGGTAAGAGATGGACTCTAGAGAACTTACAAAGGAGAAGGCAAACTCCTTCTCTTTTAGATCCTCTTCCTTACAACTAGCATTTCTGTCTGGCAGGCTTTTGAGTAGCATAGACCTATTAACATTATTGTTTCCATCAAGACCTGAAATGATGCAATAATGAGGAGGGAAATGTACTATCAGCAATGGAACAAAACATGTCATCATGTTCAGCATATTAAAACATTGTGGTATTTGTTCAAGAGGGAAAAAGTTAAATAAATACATTAGTAGGTCCGAAAAATGAATTATTTCTATGTAGGAATTTATTATACTTAAAATATGACAGTCGAAGTCTGTGAGAAAACAAGGAATATTCCATTAATGCTAATGGATCATTAAGATTACCATAAAGGAAAAGAAGGAGGGAAATATGGATAGTGTTTACCAGGAAAATTAGAAAAACAGAAGTACAAAACAAAGTGGAAGAATATGTGTAAATGTGGTTATTACATACACAATTAAGGCAGAATATCCATATTCATTACTATATTTAATATGAGGAACCAAAAAATGTAATTTAAATTTAAAAATTTAGTTGACTGAGAGATGTGCTCCTGAACACCTTTAGAGAATGAAGGAAAGTTATGTGTTAATTGAAGGTAAATTACATTATATTTTTATCTAATACCTGAATGCAAACATGGAGAACATTTTCATCAGGCCTTTATTTCATTATACGAAACATATGAGTTAAAACTTATAAAGGCTTTTTGCCCCCAGAATATGTTTTATACCGAAATTCATGGTGAATGTTCCTATCTTGCCTTAACAAAATAATATAGCACTTTGGGACAAAGATGCAGCTTAGTAATACAGCACTGGAAGCCAAGATGGAGAAGATCACCACAGCAGCCATGACCTTCCCCTTGGTGCTGTGGTAGACAGGGAGGAAATTGACCCAAACACTGCAGAACACCAACATGCTGAAGTTCAAGAACTTGGCTTCATTAAAGGTGTCAGGCAGGTTTCTGGCCATGAAAGCTAGAGTGAAGCTCCCCAAGGCCAAGCAGCCCAGGTATCCCAAGACACAGTAGAAGGCAGTAGCTGAGCCCTTATTGCACTCAGTGATGATATAGCTATGCTTGGAGTGCATCTTTGTCAATGAATGGGGGAGAAGTTCCTAGTGAGATTCCACAAAGAGTCATTTGGATCAGGGAGCAAATAGGAATAACAAAGTTAGGTGCCCCTGACACCAAGCACTGTCTTATTTTTCTCCCTGGAGCAGTGACCTTGAATGCCAGAACAACAGTGATTGTTTTGGCCAAGAGAGTGGAAACAGCCACAGTAAACACAATTCCAAATGTGATTTGTTGGAGGATGCAGGTGGCTGTTTTAGGATGACAGATGGAGAGTAAGGAGCATAGGAAGCACAAGGTGAGGGAGATAAGCAGGATATAGCTGAGAGTCCTGTTATTGGCCTTGACTATGGGAGTGTTCCGGTGCTTCACAAAGACACCAAGAATAACAACAGTAAGGAAAGAGAAGCAAAGAGCTGTGCAGACCAGAGCCATCCCCAAAGGATCTCCATAAGAGGGAAGGTCACAGCTTTTGGTGGCAGTCATTTCTTTCACTGTTTCCATACTGATGATCTGGACATTTCACACACACATCCATATCTGTTGAGAAAATCAATGTGTCATCATCTCAGGTTCAGTAATTTTAACTTATAGACACCAAAAGAAACACATTGGGTATTTTCAGCCAATTTTTTTCTCAGATTGCATTGACTTCAAATAACTGTGGATTTTAATCTGTTTTTCTTCCCCCAAACTTTCTTAGAGCTCTGGCCTTTTTTTTAGACATTCAGACCTTCAACTGGATAAGAGTTGCACTTTTCATTCACTGTTGAGTTTTCATTCTTTTCTTTTTAAAACTATATATACTGGTGGATAACATATACTCATAAAGGGCACACATTCTAATTGTACTGATTAATGAATCATGAGGAAGTGAACACAGGTAACACCATATGAGTGAAACAATAGAACATAACCGGCCCATCAAAATCCCCTTTCTAACACCTTCAAATAACTACATCGCCCATATCTTCAAAGAAGCTATGATGCTGATTTCTAACCAGATTACTTCTGCTTGGGTCCTTTTACCCAACATTATTTTTTGTGAGACTCATCTATGTCACAGGATGCAAATACATTTTCTTTTTACAAACACACTTAGTTCACTAAACATATATTTTCTCTTCACGCTTCACCCATCCTCTAGTAACTTCTACTTTAATTTCTTTCTCTGGGGATTTGGTATTTCTGGACATCTGTTATAAGTGATATTGTACAATATTTTTCTTTTTTGTGCCTTGCATATTTCAGTGAGCATAATGTTTACAAGTTACTTTCAAGTAGCTTCATATCTCAGAAATTCATTTTTACTTGTGGCCAAATAATATTCTGTTGTGTGTATGTCCTATATTTTATCAATTTAGTGATTGATGGACAATTAGATTATTTCCAAATATTGGTATTGTGGATAATGCTGCTATAAACATCGTGCACAATTATCATTTTGAGATATAAACCTAGAAGTGGAATTTTCAATTCCTATGGTGAATTAATGTTTAACATTTTCAGAAAGTGCTGTAATGCCTTCAACAGTGGTTGAACTAGTTTAAATTGCCACCAACAGTGCCCTAGAGTTCCAATTTCTATGATTCCTCTCCACTTGTTATTTTATATTTTTAAAATATAGTGATCTTTGTGGGTGTGAAATGGTATAATCTATACACTTATATTTTTGGATAGAATCTAATTATATTAATACATCATATTTTATTTATCAGTTTTACTGGGGATAGATGTTTAAGTGTTTATGGGTTTTGGTTATTACAAATAATGCTGTTCTGAGCATCTTTGTACATCTGTTACAAATATGATGCTCCCTTACTGGGCATAGTATATAAATATTCATCTTTGCAAGTAATACCTTCCTGTTTTCCAAATAGTTACACCAATTTAATCTCCAACAAGCAACATTCATTCCAGCTGTACTATGTTCTCTTAGACACTTGACATAGTAAATTTGTTTAATTTTTGCTATTATGGGGCATATTTTGAGCTTTTTCACTATTATTTTCATTTGCAATTTCCTGGTGACTAAATAATCTGAGCACATAATCATATGTATGTGCATTGCACATTTCAAGATGTTTTTGTGGGAAAAGCCTGTACATAAGCCATGCCCTTTTTATTACTGGAATTTCTGCATCTCTTTTTGTCTTGTAGGAGCACTATACTTATGCTAGGTGTGATTTCTTACTCAGGTCTCTTTTAAATATCTTATCCCACATTGGTGGTTCCCTTCTATTTCTATTTTGGTATGCAATATTTTTGCTGTTGTTTGTTTTTAAAATAATGAATGGGTGTTGAATTTCATTAAATGTTTTCTTGAATTTATTAAAATGATTGTTTCTCTTTTTCAGGATGCTCATGTACTGAATTATGTTGCATAAAACAAACTTTGCCATGATAAAGTCTTTTTATAAAATATAGCTGGATTTGGATTGCAGTTTTTTTTCACATATGTGAGTTTATGTTCAAAAGAGAAAGTGTCCTGTAATTTTTATTTCTTGCAGCAATGTTATCAGATTTAGGTACCAAAGTTAAGTTCTTCTCATAAAATTAATTTTGAAATTTTCCCAATTTTTACTATTATCTGGAAGAGTTTGATTATATGGGTATTCTTTTTTCCTTGAAAGTTTTGCTGCACTTCCCAATGAAGCCATTGGTTACCAAAAAAAAAAAAAAAAAAAATAAAAAAATTGAGAATTTCATTTTAAACTATGCTCAATATCCTAAGTAAATATTAATCTGTTCAGATTTTTCATTTTTCTTAGGGCATTTTTGGTAACTTATTTTTCTAGGAATTTGTGAATTTCATTTGAATTTTCAAATGTTTTTTCATTAAGTTATTTATACTATCCTGTTACGATGTTAAAAATTTTGTACATCTGTCCCACTTTTAAGTCCTGTCATTATTTATTATGCAATTTTTCTTAATTATTTATTCTAGCAATTTATCAAATTTGTCTTTCATTAGATTTAACTTTGATTTTTTATCCTTTCATATTAGTCTTTTATTAAGTTTTCTTCTTATACTTTATATTGTCTATCTTCTATTTCTTTTATGTTTAGTTTGCTGTTCTTATTTTAGTTTGTGATGAACACTAAGAACTTTAGATTTTTTACATTAAAATATTCACACTAAATAATTCACAAAGACATAAAATCTAGGATTATACATTATTCTCTAAGAACAGATTATCTCCATCCCATAAGACTTGAAATGTAACATTTTCAATTTAAAAACCTTTACTAAATCCTATTGTGTTATTTACTTTAAACCATGGGTTGTTTAATAGTGTATTTCTTAATCTTCAAACAGGTGAGATTTGAATTGGTGGATACGGTATTCTTTTATATGTGCACATGGAATATTTACTCAAACTTACCTTATACTCATGATTCATTCACCCAAACTGACTAAATGTCAGGTTATATCATCAGCTCAACAAGTCTCAAAAAACAGAAAATATAGTAGGTATTTCATGGAATTAAACTACATGTTACTCACCAAAGGAAAGTTAGAAATTTCCCACCACTGAGGTGATTCTAGCATTTAATATGATGAATGAGAATAATTTAAAGATATTAATTATATTATGAAAACAATATTAGACTTTTCTACATCATATCTAAAACCCCATCCCTAATATTCCATATGGTCCTATCACATTGAAACTGTTTTCCTGTTCTCTGAATCTCTGAATATTATGTGCAGTGGTGATTTCCCTTTTTATCATTTACAATAATTCTGCCAAGAATTTATTCCTCCCTTCATTCACCTTACATAATACTAAGTACCTGCCTCAATGCAGAATTCCATGATACCCCTTCCTCACAATGAAAATACTGAACTATAGGTCCCTGTTTTATATTTATTGCAGGCATTATGCATGGACACAAAAAGTCTCTATGTTTTGTCTCCCCAATCAGCTGTGAACTAGAGGAGAGCAGAAACTAAAACTACTCATTGAGGTTGTGTTACTTCACCTTCCTATTGTACACAATAGAAATAAACATTTCTAAAATCATTCCCAACCTTTCTGAGCATCTGCTCTGTGACACGAACAGATTTAGGCACACAAATTGAGGATGGTTAAAATCCATGACTTCAATATAATCTAAATATGGTTTCAAACAATATGTAAAGCAGGCACTTGTAATACCATGTGTTAAATACCAAGATAGGGATGAAAGGAGGGTGGTTAATTTGGTGGGGTCAACAAAAGGGTTTCCTAGAAATCATTTGGCCTTCAATGTTTCTGAGCAATGACTCAATTAAGCTAGTTCAGGGCAGATAAAGGCTGTCATTTCAACGGGAATGCTAAACAGAAGGAAGAATTTTGATTTGGTAGTTGTCCTCCAGATTCTTTCCAATACCTTGTATGAATGCGGGTTATAAAGGAGAGGTGGGGTCTTTGTTATGGGCATACACTTACTTGTCTCATTGGAAATCTCATTCTCTGGGCAGGGGTTGCAAAGAAAGCAACAGGCAGCCTTTCCCTCCTGAAAGCTCTTCCTGAAGCCAGGATAACACTTCTCCCTGCATACAGAGTGGGGAGTCTGGAAAGAAAAACAGATACATACTCCCAACAGCTGTGACTTTAACTAATTCTCCAATAATTAGATTGCTTGGGATATTAGACCATGAACAAATTTAAATTTTAAAAACTTAAATCATATTAATTGATACGATGCCAAGTTTATTGTATTATATGAAATATAATAATTCAGAAATGTATCTTTATATAAATGTTTTCTTTTTCTATCTATTGGACAGTAAATAAGTAAGAAAGTTATTCAAGTGAAAAGGTGAGTTTTTAAACTAATGATGTGGACATTTAATTAGCAGGAAGGAGGCTGAAAACTTCCATGACAAAATTTTGGTTATTTTTGTATAATGTCAAGCATGGTAATTGGGTCCTACCCACCTCTGAAAATGCTGAGGCTCATTTTATCACCTCCTCAGATATACACAATTGCTAATCACACGGTGCATCTGAGTCAAAATGTCCTACTTTAACTTTAAGTCCAAAACCTTCTGGAAAATTCCAAAAGTTGAGAATGTCATACCTGGCTTCCAATTTCCTTTCCTCATCCAAAGTCACTGAGTCAGCAGCAGAATTGTTGAACTGGATGTTCTTCAGAAATGGGTGCAGCTAAAGGAGACACATCTGTGAGGAATTGTGCTCTATGATTAAGGAGAGAACACCAAGGTGGGGAACATCCCTGATCCTCTGTAATCCTTACTTCATAATGAAACTTTAGTATTAACATCCAATGAAGTAAAATGAATGAAAGCATAAGGAGGACTAAAATGTCATAGCATTTATAAAATATAAATTTCAGGAGAAAACTCCAAATACAAGAGGGTCAAAACAATCTGTGAATGTAGGAAGCAGACAAACCATAATGGAAAAATCAAATCTAACCTCACTCAATTACCAACTGAATTTTCCCAAAGCAAGGTCATCAATATCTGAAATGACTGCAGAATTAAATGAGATAATTTATGTACTGTATCCAATAGAATGCCCAGCTTAAGATAGCCACATCAAGAACTACTTCTCTCCCTGTTGTCATTTAAAATCTTCAGGGAAGAAGTCTATGTATTTTATATTAAAATCATTAGTGGAGAAGAATATTGAGATCCCAAGTAACATGAAGCATTGACTTTGATTCATAGCGCATTTCCTTCCTGTGACTGGCAACTATTTGTTGATGATGATTTCTACTTAGGACTAGACTTACCTCCTAGACAGTGAACAAGTAAATCAATTCTTTTGCTTTTAGAGAGACAACCCTAAAATAGTTGACTTGAGTGTATGGCCAACACAAGGAAAGTCACATTTATGATATATTCTGACATACACGTACTATCAAATGGAAGAGGCATTATCTGCCAGGGGTCAACAATTGGTCTGTCTCCATTTCCCACTGACTGCATTTTGACTCATTGAAGAAGCAGTTCATGAAGGCTCTGAGCCACAGCATACACTGCATTATATACATTATAACTTCCTTCATTCATGATATTGTCAAAAAGCCACCAAGGCAACAATTCCAAGAAGGCATTGGACAGACAGTTCTCCAGAGTGTTACAGTCAGATTCAGAAACCAAGCAACCAAAAGAGATGAACCAAAATTTAGTGATGTAAAAGTCTTCTGGGTATTTTGAAGGGTTAACTTTCTGAATAAAAGTTTTGAAACCAGACATCACACCATGGCCATGTGAAAAAATGAGGGCCCCATGGAATGAGTCAAGTAAAAAACCTCTCTCACTGGTAATAAAATCCCATTGTGAAGTCACTATCCAGACTTTCCCTATAACTAAATATTCCCATTTCCAAAAGCTCAAACCCATTAGTGAGTCAGAGTCACCATAAATGAAAACCACATTCACTGATGATTCTTGATCCGTAAATTATATTGCCATTCTTTTGAGAAATATGACCTCTCAGTGTTGGGGATCGTTTCAAAATAGGCCATCTCTTCTCCAGTCCATCTCTTCTCTGAAGTCCCATAGAAACTGCACACCTCTATTGTCTTCTGAGATTACCAGCCCCACCCAGTTCCAGCTGAAATGAAGCATCAATGAGACCATTCCAAGGGCCAGAGATGTGTCCTTGGGGGCCATCTGATACACAGATGGAAACAGGCCAACATCACTCAGGTGTGGGTCATAAAGGCCATATGTAAGCTAAAGGGGAAGGAGAAAATGAATCAATATGAGGAAGAGGATTGGTGAGAAGCACAAGCATGGCCCTGATGAATATTAAACTCTTTTGTAAAAAGGCAGAAGGGAAGATTTGCTTTTCTTCTTTTCTATTCCTCTTCCAATCCCTGAGAGTATTATAGAAAATAATTGATCAGCCTCACAGGTCTCTTCCTCCCTTGGCTTGATTTATGTTCCAGAAAAGAACATGTGAATATCCCACCATGTCTTTGTATACTGGTTGTACCCTTTGAGACATGTGTAAACACAATTACCTCATTTGACCTTTTCTATGAAGGTACCTAAAAATGTCACCAAAGGAAACATGAATTCATCTCTTCTCTCCTTCAATGAGGCTCACCTGTGGAATTTTGTAGTTCCAAAAGTGTCCCAATCTGTGCAGAAACTGCCCATGCTGTTCCTGTAAGGGCTGCTATAGACTTGCTCTCTTCCTTACAGGTGTAATTAAGGATGTTTGTGCCCAGTCCTGATTGCCAAATGATGGGACTCTCCAATGTCCTCTGTCCACTGTGTAGTGAATTACAGAGAGCAAATCACACATAAATGTTGGGTAAAAGATAAGGATTCATACTGATCTCTTCAATAGCAAAAACCACGCCCAGAACATACTGATAGTTCTTGGTCTGAAATGTGTACGGTAGGCAGAGGGATATGTAGGGAAAAGACTCAATTCATGGTTATCTTCAAATCCATTACAATGACCAAATTTAAAGATGAAAGCACACTGTATTCTTTCTACATTGGCTCTTCTGAAGCCTTAGAATTTTAGCAAATCCTAAAAGAGCTAAAAGGCTCATGAAGTTTCTGACGAATTCTACATCCATGGAAGAAGATGATACTATTTACAAAGGAAAAGTGTAATGAGTAGAAAAGCAGACTACCTTCATATAAAAGTTTTAATTTATTCTTTATAGTAGGAAACAAAATGATTTTTTTATTAACACATTGTTAAATGATTTGTATAATGGCAGGATTAATAACATGAGCTTGTAGTTCCAACTGAAGGGTATATCTCTTTTACAGTTCAATTCCACAACATAGGCAGAATTGGATGGGACAGACAGAAAGGTGTAGCATCTGTGGGATGAGAAGGGACCACAAGAAGACTGACAATCAACTAGCCTAAGGCTAATTAACTATGTCACAAGATAGCTTCATCCATCTGTCCCATGGGATCTAAGCTCCCTCTCAATTACAAGCAGAATGGGCATCACCACCTCAAGATACTAAACAAGGGACTAAAATAGAATTATTACTATTCTACTATAGACTTATTATTATTCTAGCAATGTAAGAACTCTTATCATTGAGATAAAGGCTGTGGCCACCAGAAGTTCCAATGGACGAGAAAGAGAAGGTGTAATATGTAGGCATTTTGGAACACTGGATTTGTTCTGAATGACATTGAAATGATGGATACAAGCTATTGTATATTTTGTCATAACTTACAAAGTTGTGTGGGACAAAGTGTAAACTATAATGTAAACTGTAGTCCATCGTTAGTAGCAATGCTTCAATACAGGTTCATCAATTGTAACAAATGTAACACACTAATGAAGGATGTTGTTAATTTGAGAAATTAAATTAATTAATTAATTTAATTAATTAATTTAATTAATGTGGGGGTAGAAGGAGTGGAGCATGTGGGAACCCCTTATAATTTTCATGTAATATTAATGTAATCTAAAGTTTGTTTAAAAATTTAAAAAAATTAATTATAAAAAAAAGATTAGGTCTGTTAATTCCAGAATTGTTTTGTACCTTATTGGAACTGCTAAAAAGAATGGAATGAAAGGAGCAAACCACAGGCTTTTGTGGAGATATGATTGCTCACATGGGAAACCCAAGAGAAAATACGAAAAGTAATTGTAATTGAAAAGGAAATAGTCAACCAAATATATAAAACTGTCAATGGCATTGAAATATAATATTGACAATTTATTAAATCTTTATGAGAAAACAGGTATGAGAGCAATAGACTAATAATACTTAATTAAATATTAATAATGGCATAATACCATACAATTTTAGTCATATATTATTAATATAAGTAATAATATGATTAATAAATAATATTAAAAATTTTATTAACAATAAATTCCTCTGTAAATTTAATTAAAAATAAATTCCTGTGTTTCCTGTGAACAAGACCATAAAGCTCATTGGGGAATGTAAACACATAAAAAACAGGGGAGTGTTGTAGCTCACTGGTTGAACACCTACTTCCATGCATGAGTTCTTAGAATCAATCCCTGATATCTATTTTTTTTAAATCAATAATACAACTATGTCAATAATATCAGAAGTTCTATAAAAGTTAAAACAATTAGTAGATTACCAGTTACCAGGACCTAGGTGATGAGGAAAAGGAGGAATTATTTCTTAGAGGGTGAGAATTTTCTGTTAGAGATGATGAAATGTTCATGTAATTTATTTTGGTGATGGTAGCACCACATTGTGAATATCATTAATACCACTGAATTAAACATTTGACTGTACTTAAAATGAAAATTTTGAGTGGTATGTTATTATAAAATGTCTTTAAAAATCAGTGAGATATTTATGAAGGCATTATTACCATTTCAGAGTTTTCTAGAAGCATAAGAAGTTCAGGAAATTAGTGAAAATAATTGAGAACACTACGGAGAGAATATGACTTAGCAAAGCCAATAATTGCAATTTTTTCTTAGGAACAATATTTTAAACAGGGTGTCAATGGCACTGAAAGATAGAATGAAAAAAAGAGAAATCATCTGAGTTTAAGTGAATGTTTCTTGTATCATCAAGGTGGTCTTGAAAACCCCGTAGAGGAATAAAGAATTGTTGAATTAGTGTTGAATGTAAATAATTTTGGAATATATTAATAAACCCGAGTTAATGTACTCCATACTTGAAGCAAAAACTTTCCAGTTTTCATAAAGAAAAACAAAAGTATTAGAATTAGCACATCAATTTATCAAACTGTAGATTAGGGAAGTATAGACAAAAAGGCATAAAGAATAAGAGAAAGGATGAATAATTTTACTTTAACTGAAATTTCATGTTGTTTCTGATTTAAACATGCCATACGAAAAAATATTTTAAAACCAGCAAAAACATGACAAAATGAATTTTGGTGAACAAATTATTGTTAATTTCAAAAATTATAATATTCTTAAAAAGTGAAAAGGCCTATACACAAATAGAAAAATATTCAAAGCCATAAAATGCAAATCCTCAAACAACATATTCTTGAAAACAACCCAAGAAAATATGAACAATCCAACTATTAATAAAATAAATGCAAATAAGGTCAATGAGCTAATATTTTCTAACATCACATTGTCCAAGTATTTTAAAAATGGAGAAGGAAATAGTTTCATTTATAGCTATTTATTCAAAATGTCAATTAGTGCATTTCTGGAGGGTGCTTTACAATATGATTAAAGAGTGTTTGATATACATGACCTTGCATTCAACCACTTTACTCCAAAAATTTTGTTTGCTTTTTTCAGAGTAGAATGCAAAAATCTTTGTACTAGCAAACCCATTATGTTCTAAATAATAAGAAGAAAATATTATGGACCAAAGTCAAAACAAAAATTGTTGCTGGATTAAAATTATTTTACCTGTAAGACTATAATATTGTGTAGGTATAAGAGTTATCATTGGGAAGCAGGTGTGGCTCAATGGATAGAGCTCCCGTTTACCATGCAAGAGGCCCCTTCTTGTGAGAGCAGGCCGGTCCACGCGGCGCAGTGGGCTGATGCAACAGGACCTCACAGCAAGGGGGAGATAAGCAGGCACGGAAGAAACACACAGCGAATGGACACAATAAAACACAAGCAGCAAGGGGGGGATAAATAAATAAATAAATAAATCTTTGAGAAAAAAGAGTTATCATTGTATAAATGTATGTACATAAAACATATTTATGACATCTATTATAAGTAAGCCAAGTTAAGGAGGAATGTGGACAGAATTATATCATAGTGGTAATATATACAGTTTTAGCATAGAAAAGTAAAGAATATAATCAGGAATCCACTGTGATTTTCAAGATCAGAGACAATGTTTATATACTTGCTATATTTCATGACTGATTTCTTTAAAGAATAATCTATTTAATTATATGTTAAAACATCTTCCTTGATGAAACAGTCCTTTTATTCATCAGATTTTAAAGGGCATTAAAACATTTTCTTGATCCTCTCCAGTCTTGTGAACACTGGGTACTGGGCCTACTGAGCCTAGTGGATAAATCACCCAGAAGAGAAAACCTTATATAATTGCAAGCGTGTTCATTGAAGTGTCACTCAGGGTTTCTTTTGTAGAAAAAACGGAGTAAATTTGCCAAGGTGTAAGTTTCCCTGAGGTGGTTTGAGTGGACAGCAGATTATAAGAAGAAAACTATATAGTGGCTCCTCCTATGACAGACAGCACACAACTTTTTCCCTCATGCTCATACATAGGGTTCTAAAAGCAAGCTGGGACATGCTAGAAAAATCTTGCCTTTTTCCCCAGGAAATTCAGCGTAAAATATCCCTGAATTAACCAAGCTCAACTCCTGCAACCCTGACGCTGTCTGAAAGATAGCAATCAGCAGCATCTTTCAGAATGAGATGTGTACATCACAGACATTGATGACAATGATGACAATGGGAAAAATATATTTTGGAAAATTTTGTAAAGGAAATAAACAAAGAAGCATTGGAAGATTATCAAAGAAGAGAAGAGATAGGCAGACAAATATCTAGAAATGAAATGAATGAAAACTTAGTTGCAAACTCTTTCTCTAGGAGAAAGAGGTCCCAAATTCCTAACTTTTCCATCACTTGTCAAAAATGTGTGCAGCTGCTTGTAAATCATATGCTTCCGGCACTTTCTAAAAAGCATTAACTCATCATTTTATTGAGTGAAATCCCCTCTTCTCACATGAGCAGAAACTATCTACTGGAATCCCCTGAATTTTTTTCAATCAATTTTATTGAAATGTGTTTCCCTATACTTTCATTTCATCAATTCATTAATTAGACCATCAGATATAGAACTGACAGTCACAGAAATAAAAAAACGAGGTAATTTAAATGCCCACGTGAATCAGAATCAAGCTGCAGTTGAAGATATCTCACAAATCATTCATCTCTTATTCCTGGCCTGACAGGAAGCATGAAGGAACCCTGGCAAGTGACGATATAGAGATATTTCAAAGAGTAACCAGGTGTCTAGAGTAAGAAGTCTGTCCATGCAACGGGTACACAAATACCTGGGGCATCTTGGTAAGAATATTAGCAATTATACACATGAGGAAAGAATAATTAGCAAACCCTTGTTTGGGAAACAGACATTTTCCTGTAACAGCTTAGCAAAGCTCGAAAGTCAGTGGACTGTGTTTCTAAGTAATATCACTTGATCTACTGTTTGTGACAGCTGAGGCAAGAGGAGAGGCAAGGAGAGTGGGGGTTGGTGGAGAGGGCTGTCTCATTTAGATTCCAGCACTGGAAAAGGGAAAGTCATAGGAACTAAAAGGAGGAAAAATAGAATACTCTCATTCCCCTTTGAATGAAAAAATTCCAGTGGGACAGGATAAAATAAATTATTCACATTCTGGGATGTGAAAAGCATGTGGGGAAGGGAAGGACAGGTAATGTGGAGTATGTTGATCTAGCCACTGCAAATTGTGTAGGCAGAATTTATCATCATAATCAATCAGAAAATAAATGAAAAAGCACTTACTGCTGCAAATAGAATTCCTTGGTAGGCTGGGTGATCCCATCATTTGTTAGAAATGTATAAAGGGGGAAAAAACCACCTATAATCAGATCTCCATCCTTGAACACACTGGGTTTCATTCTGTGGAAGCAGGTGGGATCAGTTAATCACCATGCAGAGAGGGGAAGCTGCAGGAGCAGGAAAGTAAAAATCAATGGGTACATCTCAGAAGTATTTCCATGAATTACAGCTGAAGCTTTAAGTGTGTGCAAGGTATTTGGCAGACAGAGCTGAAATGGAACATGTCGTCTCAAACAGATATATATAAATATATATGTGTGTGTATGTGTGTATGATATTCTTATGACCTGGAAAAGGCAATCTAATGTTTCCAATGACCTCTTTTTCTAAGCTTTTCCATATCACCAAAAACAATAGGGAGAAATGGAACATATTGTGCCCTTGTGCTCTGCATCTGAGGTCCTGTGCCCAGGTGAAAACCAATAGTTGAAAACATGTTTGGATTATCCTCCTCATCCTTAGGTGCAATGGCTTCATCAAGTGCATGGATAATAAGGCTCCAGAGACCGCCTCCTCTTCAGGCAGATTTAGTCCTATCCCTTGTCAGTAGAGCAGGTCTAATCAATGAACTGGTGTTTACTGTTTATCAGAAGAATGCTGTGTCATGAAGGGCTCATGCTTGTCAAGTTTTAGGCAAGAGAATCCTGGAATCATGTACTTCAGAGACCACAGAGATGGGCAGCCTAAAACATGTAGGTCCCGTGGTAGTCACACAATATGCCCTATATTTTAGACATAAGTATGCGTGCCTTTCATTTGACCAGAACCACCCACAAGTCAATATGTCCCTGCCTGGATAAGCAACAGTCATGCTAAATTCAAAACTTACAAATCAGTAGCTTAAGAACAATGTAAAAATAAATTTACATTGTTAATTCCTAAAATTTGAAAGCTCTATCTAATCCTCAGCCCTTATAAAGCATGCTAAAACCATGGATCAGCAAATTATACTGATCCATTTCTCCACGTCCAGATTGGTTTCCTCTAATGTTTGGCTTTTTATGGGAACATAGCCTTATGTGATAAACTCCTGCCTTTTCTCACCCTAAAGCAAAGAAAAATAGCTGGAAAGCACCCCATACACTCTACCACATCAAACATCTATGACATAAGTAACAACTACAGATTTTTATTACCCTGGTGTAAAAAATAAAGGGCTTATGGCAACTAACTTGGAAGGGAATTTAAAGATGTGCCCATTGGGCAGGCACATACACTTACAAGTGAATCAATACTCAAGACAGGGAGTTCTAAGTTTTGGGAATACCACATAAATTTATGGTCTACCACACTCAAGCTTACCTCCTCTGACTAGGGATAGCTAATGATCCCTGAGGCTATGGATGGTAGAGCTCATGTAACACCAAAAACAAACAGACAACATAGACAAAAAGGCCATTATTCTCTCCCTTCCAGGTAGGTGTGAAGATCATATATCACTCTGCTTCTTTGTGGTTTTATTACAGTTATAGATGCTAGTATGGTCATTTCAATATTTGAGGATATGGAGACAAAAGTATGTTGGGATGAATATTATGCTTAAGATTATGGGGATATTTGTGTTCCAAGTATTCAAAATTGGCAGAAAGAGCTATCAAAAGGTAAATGGAATCATATCCAGGTGGCTCTTCCCCAGTGATATTGAGGAGAAATATCTCCTTTTCCAATACATGATGAATTAAAGAAGATTTACCATGTAATAGAATTTACTTTTTAAATCCTGGTTTGGTGGATGAATCTTTGATTATTCTACTTTCCCAAGTAGATATTGTTGCTTGGTTCTAGACAGGCTAAAGGAAGCATATGAGAAAGAGTGTGGGTTTAGGGATTGAGACTCCATGCATTGACTTGGGACAGTGAGAAAGTTTTATGAATGTGGAGTAATGCATTTGGTCAGAGAGGTGATAAGTCTCAGAACCTGAGAGAAAGATGAAAGCCTTGAGGTCTTCTGAATCTGGTATAAATAGAGTTTTCAGTGTGTGAGCTTAAAGGTTTTTTAACTTTATTTTTAAAGAAGTTTTAGATTACGGAAATGTTACATTGAAAATATAGGGGATTCCCATATACCCCACCCTCTCACCATTCACATTTTCCCCTATTAATAACATTTTTCATTACTGTGGTACACTTGTTGTAATTGATGAATACATAGTGAAGGCATTGCTACTAACCGCGGTCTATAGTTTACATTATGGTTAACATTTTGCACCTTACAATTTTATTAGTTTTCACAAATTTTATAATGAACTGTACGTGTCATTGCAATACCGTGCAAAAAAATCCAATGTCCTCGAATGCCCAATGTTACAACTATTCTTCCTGCTCAATCCCTTCGGAAACTGTTGATCACTGTCTTTATATCAATGTTACAAGATGTTATTAATAGAGGAAAATGAGAGAGGGGGAGGAGGTGGTGTATATGGGAATCATATATATATATATTTTAAACACTTTTAAAATTTTTTAAAAAGTTTTTTAGATTACATAAATGTTACATAAAAAATGTAGGGGATTCTCATATGCCCCACTCTTAAACTTCCCACACTTTCCCACATTAAGAACATCCTTCATTAGTGTAGTACATTTGTTACAATTGATGAACACATATTGGAGCATTACCACTAAGTGTGGATTATAGTTTACTTTATAGTTAAAACTCTCTCCCACACAATTTTATGAGTTATGACAAGATCTCTAATGGCCTGTATATGTCATTGCAACATCATTGAGGACAATTCCAGTTCCTGAAAATGCCCCAATATTATACCTATTTTTCTCTTTCCCTCCCCTCAGAACCTCCAGTGACACTGCCTCCACATCAATAATAAAAGTTCTTCCAATGCTGGAATAACAATAAGTCTATGGTAGAATAACAGTAAGTCTACTCTAGGCCATCATTCATTCTCCAATCCTGAGGATTGAGGGATGGTGATGCCCATTCCACCTTTAATTCAGAGGGGATTTAGATCCCATGGGGCAGATGGATGGGACTATCTTGCTTGCAGTTGTAGACTCTCTTTTTCCTTGGGATGGTCATTGTCAGTCATCATTTCCTTGGTTGTTGTCCTGGATGAGTCCAAGGAACTGTAAAGTAGGTGTTGCAACACTGTTGAGATTCAAGGCCCATTGAAATCTTCAAGATTTAAGTCTTTTGGACATAAACCTTTCAACTCTAGAATTAACTATAAATTCAAATAGAAGGGGAAGAAGAGCCATGTGTAGGGAAACCATGACTGAATCCAACTCTGTATTTTATGAGACTTTTCTGTCGCCTAAAACTTGATTAAAAATAAAATGAAAAAATTAAGAAGATACTGGGGGGAGCATACAGAAGAAATTATAAACATACATAAAATATAACAGATCATATCGGCTTGACTTTAGAATTTTTAAAACTGTATTGAATATTTGTGGAAACTCTAATTCTGGGTTAAAGGTTCATAGGGGCTGGTTGAATTACACTCGAGTGAGTCCTAGAAGGAGAGAGAAAAACCTTTTATTCAACTGAATGTAGCATATTAATATTCCAGTGCACATGAGGAAGATTATTAAAATTAAAGACAGCTCAGCAGTCAAGAAAAGTGAGATTAATTCTCTCAGGAAAAATATAAGTAATTTGCATTTAAAAACAAACTTAAATTAAGAATATTTAAGCCCCTCAAAGAAGCAAAGAACATTATGTGTAAAAAGAGCAAAATATTATGAAATAAAAGGCATATACAAATCAAGAACCGATAGATATGATAAAGAAAACTTAAAAAGTATAAAAAAAAATATACACTATTTGATATAAATTATACAATTTAAATATGCAGAACAAATTCTTTAAATGGACTAAACACATTCATTAGATGTTTCGCAATTGGGACATAATACCAACAACTCAAAGTAGAGTAAGAAAGAGATGAAAAAATAAAAAAAGAAAATAAGGATTATAGAGGTTACCTTGATTTATTCCAGCACTAAAACTGTTTGAGACAGGAAAAATA
>JAQZBX010056794.1:0-18112 GCA_029593785.1 Cabassous unicinctus
TTGGACAGGCAACTTCTCCCAGAAACTCATCAACGACCCTTCGTTGGACTTTCATCGGAGCCACTGGTTTGCAGCCTGCCTGTGGAGCCTGGACTTGTGCATCCCCACGGTTGCGTGAGAGACTCTTTTAAATTCTCATATTATTGACGGATATCTCCTGTTGATTCTGTTTCCCGAGAGAACCCTGACTAATACACTTGGTAAGTATGTTCATCTGAATAATCTAACCTGCCATTAGCAAAGGTGCCCTCACTAACTTCTTAAAAAGGAAATTCTTCTAACTTGTGAGATACTACCTATAGCTGTGATATCTATTTCTAAAATTTAAAATTTTGTTTGACTTTTCCTGTGCCATCCCTACAGTGAAATTACCCCACTTCTCACAGATCATCAGGTCTTCGGGGCAGTTACATGAGTTAAAAGCACAGCTATTTCCCTGAGGAAACTTTTGAGACTCCAGTGCCAAGCTGCATGGGGAAAATTTTCCTACCAGTGTAAATGAAGCGTCTCATAAATAACTTATTGAAATTTTCTTCTACCTAAAAAATTTCAGATTAATCTGTCACTGTGACATTACACTTGATAACTTTGAAGCTTTAAAAATTATCATACATATTAAATCTCCCCCAAAAGACATGCCCATTATACCAGCCGTACTTCCGAGAGGGGAGCTATGTACTCTCCTACTTTATCAAGTATTCTATAATTGGGTAAGCAGCCAATTTTTCTTTTCTTTTTTTTTAGGAGGTACCAGGGATTGAACCTGGGACCTTGAACATGGGAAGCAGGTACTCAACCACTGAGCTACACATACTCCGATGTTTCTACGTTTATGGTATACCTAAATTAACTATTTTTTCTATATTTGAGAAAAATGGTTTGGGGCCATGTTTTAATCAACACAAGAGAATGGAATTGCTCAAGGTAAAGGGCAGAGAAATGTCAGGTCCCTCCAGTTGTATCATGACAAGGCTGTGTCTGGAGCTGGCTTCATGATGAGACTGTTGACCTAACCATTCCCACCTTCTCATTTCTGTGCACTGTTCTCATTTCCCATTTACCTCCACAAATTTCTAATGGAAAAATCTTGGGCTTTGGAGTCAGAATGGATGAGCTTCCCATTCCACCTCCAGGCAAATCCAAATAAAAATTAAGAGTGGGGTTCCCCAAAAAGTGACCACATTATCTCATCATTGTTTCCTCTGCTTTTACAGAGGCTATACTTATATTATTTGAGCAGAAGAAAAAGAAGAGACTTGCAGAAAGTTGCAGAGCAGGGAGAAAGGGCAGCAGTGAGCTGTCTGCTGGCCAACTCACGGTTTTGCCTGTACACAGGACACCTGCGTTCCTTGTAACTCAAATAGACACTACAGAATGTAGCTAGGCTCACCATGTCAATAACCCCCAACAAAGCTGACCTGGGACTAGCACACCTGCAGCAAGGGGCAGTTAACTGCACTCCCACTCCAGAAGAGGCAGGAGAGGGGATTAAGGAGCTTTGGAAGAGATTAAGCTGGGTCCAGATCCTCCACCCGTCTCTGTATAACGGTGGGTCAGTCAAATACTCCATGACATAGAGCCCCTCTCCCATCAGGCGCTGAGAGAGACACTTTTGGATGCCTTCCTCATAGTGGACACCCATGGCAGTCAATGCAACCATGAGAAGTGGTCAGAACGGTCAGGGAATGACACCAGTAGCATTTAAAATAACCGACACTGGCCCTGATTTCTCTCACCTATAAAATTTCATATAAGCTAGGGAGAAGCCCTGAGAGCAATGCTTAAAAAAAAAAAAAGACCTGTCAGAGAAAAATTGCACCAGATAATATTAAGTAGGCAAGGATGGCTCATGCAGGAGCCGCTGTGGCAGGGGAGGAGAGAGCGGAAACCAAGGCTGAGCTCAACGCCATCAGAACAAGACAGCACACCTTATACTACAAAAACTTCAATTTAAAAAAGTTATAAAAAGAAAGACAGCGAACTTCAGGGTTAGTGCCCGCTGGTGACAAGGCACTGGAGGACAGTAGGGGGTTTGACCGCTGGGGGGTGGGTGATTTACCGGGGCTGCCCTCGGGACAGCTTGACCTCTGCAGTCATCAGGCCTCCTGGAGCTCGTCAGGGCCAGGCAGAGGAAGAGGGAGGGCCGCAACTCTTCCGTGTCCTTCAGGTGCTCTCGAATCTCTAGTTAGATGCCTGCCGGGTGCCTGGGCAGTGTGGAGGCCCAGGGTGAGAGGCAGGCCAAGGGTCTGGACCCCTCTAAAGTTTGGTCACATGAAGGGGATGTTAAGGCAATTTTGTTCAGGCCGAACTGGACCTGTGTGATGGGGTTTAAAGAGCTGGTCATGTCACCACCTCCTAAACACGGGGCGGTGGGCTCTGCTGCAGGGCTGCCTTCACCTCTCAAGGCCTTGCTTCACATTTGTAGTGTGCTTTGTACAGCGTCTCCCTTCTCTTTTGCACCCCAGTTTCCTTTGCTTCTTGAACTTCAGGTGAAGTATTTATAATCCACAAGTTTCTTTCTCATGATAAGATAAGAACAGAGCATTACCCCCCACCCCCAGCCTCTTAGCAGCAGAAACCTTGCCATACTTTGTCTCAGGGAAACCTACCTTCTGATGAGAAATGTTTAATTATCTTTGCTCTAAATCCTTCACTCTTCTAAGATTACTTCTCAAACCTCACCTGTTTCAGCATGGCTATTCGTATTCACAATGGGCTCCATAACCTCTTGGGAATTTATATTTCCTTTGCTAAACCTCAATTTTCGTAAGTAGATCCTCAGCTTTTATATCCTTGCCAGGTTCTTTCTAAGGGTAATGCTTCATTTTAATAAACTTTAATTGCTACATTAATCCAGTTCATTATCCCTGTGGATTGCCATTTACTGTTCTCTTTACCTCTTTTCATTTGACTCTGTGTACATAGTCTGTAAACAAAGGCAGCTGCTGAATTTGTTCAAACTGTTACCGTTTGGGATGCGCCATCTACCTTTTGTTCCCAAATTAATTAAGGCCAATGAAACTGCTTGCCTCTGCAATCGACAGAGCTCGTGTCTACGCAGGAGGCGTCTTACAGAGACTGCACCAGTTTACTCTCAGGATGGCCCCGCTAACTCAACGTTATAAATGAGATCTGCTAGTCATCAGTTTTCAGAGCCAGTTGTTTCTAGGAGATGGCAGAACAACTCCTGACGCAACTGCTCACGTTATAAATTCCTTTTCCTCTGCGGAGTATCTTTCATCAGACACTGCAGAGGGGGAATGCCAGACAATTCTACCTGTTTTAAAACATCCGAATTGAGAGGAACTACAAACATCCTTATTGAAGGGAATTGCAAATGTGTCCATTGAAGGTCACTAAGGACAACAAGCCTTCAAAAGGGGTTATAAATTGCATTTTGGACAGCAGTCCTTATGAGACTATCCCATTTAATGACATTTATTAAAAAGAGACATATGGAAGTAAAAGCATGGAGCATGATTAAAAACTCCATAGGAACAAGTTTTCCTTTTGGCATGTGTAAGTGATAACCTTAATCAGAAACAATCAGAATTGGGATTGACAGCAAATTTTCCCTTACTGACGAGCAAACCCCTCCAACATCAGAGTAAACTATTATCAGCCAGGATTTTAATAAGATGCTGGAGGATTCTAGCCATGATTGCTTGTTACTGTGGCTAGCATTTAAATTGTGTATGAAAATAGTATTGTATTGGATCATAGCTTAATCATGAGAACTGACCTAGAGATTAAACACTGATGTTATTTTCTCTTTTCCTCACTTCCCCTATTTCCTTGATGGGCCCCTGCCTTGGGGGCTTGTTGAGTGGTGATAGTAAGAGGACTTGATGCACATGGCAGACAAGAAATTATGAGAAGAGTAGGATGAGGTGATTGAAAAGAAACTCCAGCTTTTAACTATTTTTCTTGGAATTGGCGGTGTCACTCTGAAATGGAAACTCTTCTTTTTAATTAGAGAAGTTGTGAGTTTGCAGAAAAATCAGGCATAAAATACAAGATTTCCATATACCACCCCACCACCAACACCCTGTGTTGGTGTGGAGCATTTGTTACAACTGATGAAAGCACATTTTTATAATTGCACTATTATAGTTTGACATGGTGTGCACAATACTGTTTGTATTGTGCAGTTCCATGGAGTTAACGTTCCCATAGATTTAACATTTCCATGGATTTAAAGTTTCTTTTATTCCAGTTTCTTATATTGCAATTCCATGGATTTAAAGTTCCAGGGATTTAAAGTTTTTTATTACAGCACCAAGTATACAAGCCCTGAATTATATATTTGAATGTATTTTTGATGGATGCATGAATGATTCTAAAACTCTTTCTACCAACCATTGAGGAGGATCCTAATGCTCGTACAATTGGTAGTGTATGGTGTTCTTTTGTTTTTCCTTTTCATTTTAATATCACAATTGACTCTCTTTCCCTCTTTCCTTGCGATATATTGTCCTATTATATCAGGAAATTCTCCCTAGCATAAAGGAGACCAAAGAAAACCTGTGTTATGAGACTATCTCCTTTGCCAGATCCCAGGGTAGAAGTTACACATATTTAATTTGCAAAATATCTGAAAGAGTAACCCTCACTTGTAAATGAGTTTTGGGAATCCTAGGAAACCCATCATCACTTGAAAACTGGGTAACAGCAAGGGACAGCCTTGTACCAAAAAAACAAAAAGTCTTAACAGTGGTCTTGTTCCAGAAGAAAGGACTAAAAGTCGTGTTAGTGATTTCATTTTTGGGATGGCCAATAGGTTTCTCCCTCTCTCCTCCTTCCAGGCAGTTGGAAATGGATGCCAAGTGCTGTTTTAAGAAGATTGTTTAGGGGAGGTCAGGGCTGCGCAGGAAGTAACCCCCAATTGGTCAGCCATGTTGCTGGCTGTGAGCAGAAGGATGTATGTCAAGTGATTGCTAGATACTCTCTTCTTTGCTTTCTTTTTACTGTTTACCCTTTAATGAACGGACCTCATTGTTCATATTTCTATCTCCTCTTGAGAGCAAAATTAACCCCTATGGGTCTTAAGTCTTCCTGACACTCTACCAAGCATAAACATTCCAGGTACTGCAAAGAGAACATTCTGGAACACTGACAATAGGGCATAGAAGGCCAATCCATTCCAGATCTTTTGGATAGGAGCAAGCAGTCCAGAGAAACAGCAATATTGCAGGACTTGGGAGATGTGCTGAAATGTGGAAGTCACAGAGGGATGGAGTGTTCCAAAGCGGAGCTTGGAGCTCAAAGAGGGGTGAAGAATTTTGCCTACGGTTGAGGCTGAAATTGTAAGAAGGAGGGAAACAATGAGGAAAAATCTCTGTGTTAAACCTGTTCTTCCTATAAGAACAGGAGTAACAAATAAGTGAAAATATATGAAAGAGGGTTGGGTTGTTGATATTTCCAGTGCAACACTGAAAAAGGCAGTTAGAAGCAGAACATAGTTCTCATGGGATTCTGTCCACATCGTGGATCATCTAAATCTTGTGCGTCATTTGTTAAATTCCTGATGGCTTGTATGTATCACTCTGTTCTTTATTTTCTTTAGCAGATAACAAAATGCTAACAGTCTCTAATATTTAAAAAATAGAATCTTTAAAATTTTACCTTAAAAGCTACCTCAGAATTTATTTTCCTATCTCACAGGATTAGTTTATGCCCTTTATATCTTGATGAATATCTATATCAAGAGTGAGACCATTGCAGAATAAAAGGATGTGCTCAGAGTCATCATTTGTCTAAGGGTTACTAACCTGGTTCGCAAGAGAAATAAACTCTAATGCCTTAGGGCATCCATCACATATAATACAATGCTTCTTGAGTGATACTTGCTCTGTTTATCATTGCCACATAAGAAACTACTCAAAAACTTGGTGATTAAGGACAACATGAATTGCGCTCATGAATCTGCGTTTGAGCAGTGCTCAGCTGTGACAGCTTATCCCTGCTCCACTTAGAGTCAGCTGAGGTGGCTCAGAGGCTGGACACTGGAATCATCTTGGGGCCTCATAGGTTGGCAGCTCATGTTGGATGTTGGCTGGATCTCTGCTGGGGCTAGAGCCAGGAAACTACCACATGATCTTTCCATGTGGCTGCTTGGCTTCCTCAGAGCATGGCGGCTGAGTTCCAAGGGCAAGCTTCCATGAGAACCAGGGAGTGGGTTGGACAGTGGGGAATTATTTTTTATGACATAGCCTTGGGCGTCACATAGCATCACTTCTGCTGCAATCACAGACATATCCAGATTCAAGAGGAGGGAATTTAGACTCCATACCTCAATGGAAGAATGTCAATGTCACAGTATAAGAAAAGCATGTAAAATGGGATATATATGTGACTCCATCTGTGGGAAATACTTCTGCTGCAGTGCTACTTATGTACTACCTTTGATAAGATTGTGAAAGCAATCACTCCAATAATTTTTTGTATTTTGTGGTTCAGATAAGGAAACCCGAAGTAGAAAGGCTAAGTCAAGTGACTTGGACATTGTTAAAACTGATAATGCGATGCCTAACACTCAGCAGACAGGCAATAGACTCTTCCCCTCCCAATTAAGTCCGGTAACTTCTATGGTGCTACTAAGGCCTTTGTTAAATTAATCTGTGACTCATTAGTTCTAGTTTTAGGCTTAGATTCATTTACCCAAAAATCTCTCTTAAAGGGCTAACCTTATTACGTCTGGGAATGTTTTATCAGTTACAGAATTGGCTACAATGGAACATGAAGTAGTATGGAGAGACTAGCATGTTTTTTAGAACTAACAATAAATCCAGTGCTTTGAAATGTATTAAGGCATTGGTATTTTTTATTTTTCAAAACTGGGAGAAAGAGATGTGTTTCCAACTTCCCACAATTTATCAAGATGATATAAGGGAATCTGCATGGGGAATACAAACAAAGTGACTGAGGTTCAGAACTTGAATCTGGTATTTTTTAGCTGTGACATTAAAAATAATCACAATAATGATAGTAAGAATAGTTAATATTTATAGAATGTTTACTCTGAACCAGATATTTTGCTAGGAACTTTGCATGCATGATGTCATTTAATTTTGCAGTGATCCTAAGGTAGAAACTATGATTATCCCCAGTCCCACAGTAAGGGAATGATCTGGTATTTGAATATATTCAATTTTGGCTCCAACTCTTACCTATTATGTAAGTTCCTTAGGACTCTATACAATTGGGATATTAGTCCTGTTTAAAGAAATTTAAGTAGGATAATTTATATGAAACATGGTAGCACATAGTAGGCACTGATAAATGCTAATTTTACTTTTTCTTTAGGGATAAAGGATTCAGGTCATAAGCTGGGTGGCCTGGGAACTAACTATTGTTGCTTAATTTTTTTCATAAGCTGGGTGGCCTGGGAACTAACTATTGTTGCTTAATTTAAGTACTATTTGTGTTTCACACAGTCATAGATGGCCAGGGCTGGAAGGCGGCTTAGGTAACTAGTTATTAGCCTCCCCTTGCCCTGTTTTGCTGCTGAAAAAAACAGTTTTAGAAAGGTAAAATGACTCGCCCAGAGTCACAGGGCTAGTAAATGGCAAAGCTGGGAGCCAACTCCAAGACTAGTGCTCTGCTCACACATCATGCTGCTCTCTACTTCCTTTGACAAGTGATTGTATTTTAAAAACACGAAGAAAAAACAAGTTAGTGATTAGATACATAAATAAACTTGCCAACACTTCATGTTTTGTATGGACTGTTAGAGAATTAAATTTAGACTTTTATTGAATAATTATTAGTAAAGCACATTCATATGTGTTTCCCTATGCCTAAACCTGAAATTTCATGCCATCCTCAATGATTGTTAAGTTGCTAGTCAGTAACTCACCCCACTAGGGTTAATTAATATACCTAATAACATTCATGCTGGAAACTCCTGCTTTGCCTAATTACACTCATAAATCTCTTCAGAGAAGTGTAAAATCCTCATTACTTAAATGATAAAACAACTACTCTTTGCTCTTTGTCCCTTCTAGATAATAAGATTGCCAAGACTGCTGCAACTGAATGACATTTTAAGACAGTTAATAATGCTGTGAAAGCCAAGGCCCTAAGGAACTCACTAGCATGCCTCAGAACTCAGGGGGCAGAAGCTTTGGGAATATGGAGGGTTGTTATGGGTGGAATCATGTCCCCCAAAGAGACACGCTCCAGTCTGAACTCCCGGTCCTGTGGAAGTGAAGTTACTTGTAAAATAGAATCTTGGAAGATGCCATTCTTACGATGAAGCCAAAATGGATTTGGCTGTGTCCTAATCCAATATGACTTATGTCTTTCTAAGGAAAGGAAATTTAGACAGAGAAAGGCAGGGGCAGAAAGAGAGATGGCCATGTGATGGAGGTGGACATTGAGTTATGCCACAAGCTAAGTGTCTTAGTTTGCTACAGGCTGCCAGAGCAAAATACCAGAAATGGGTTGGCTTTTATAATGGGAATTTATTAGGGTAAAATAGTACAGTTCTGAGGCTGTGAAAATATCCAAATCAAGGTATCAACAGATACTGCCTCACCAAGTTGCAGCTGAGGGCCATCAGGCACATGGCGGCTCATCTAAAGAAGCTTTCTCTCAGAGCTCAGCTGTGGGAGATGAAGCACATGGCAGGGCATAATGGCGGCCGCTCTTCTCTCTCCTGGCTGGTCTCTTTCAGCTTCAAGCTGCTCCGTAGGCCGAGGCTCTTGGGGGCCTCATTGCCTCAGCTTGGGCAGCTCTGCTGATTCCAGCCTCCGGCCTCTCTCTCAACCTCATTGGCTTCTCTGTCTTTCTGCAGCTCTAGGCGATCCCGGAGTCCTCTCCCATCTGGCAGGGTAAAATGGCAGCTCCCTTTCTCTGTCTGTCTCTACATGTGTCTCCTGTTTATGTAAGACTCCAGCAAGAGGGCCGAGACCCCTCCCCCCGGGTCACGCCTCACTGAAGGGCTCCAATCAAAGGCCCCCAACCGAATCCAATCCAATGAAAGGGCCCCACACCCACAGGAGTGGATTAGCTCCAAGAACATCATCTCTTCTGGGATTCACACAAGCTTATAACTCTCACATGAAGCAACACTAAGGATTGCTGGCCACCTACCAGAAGTGAGGGCAAAGGCATGGCGCAGATTCTCCCCTGGAAGAGGAAGCTTGTCCTCGCCAACACCTTGATTTCACATTTCTAGCCTCCAGAACAAGGAAACAATACCTTTCTGTTCTTTGCTGAAGTACTTTGTTAGGCAAACTAAGCTACAGGTCCGCCTTAAAATTTTAATGAGGGTTTTTTTCCATGCTAGCCTGACCTCCAGAGTTTCATTTCCTAGGGAGATCCTTGGAAAAATTTGCTACCACCTAAAGTTGTACTAAGTGCATAATTTCTAAAGCATTTTTCTTGACATATATTCACACATCATACAATTCATCCAAAAAAGTACAGTCAATGGCTCTAAGTATAATCACATAATTGTGCATTCATCACCACAATCAATTTTAGAATATTTTCATTACACCAAAAAGGAAAAACCCCATACCTCTTTGCCATCACCTCTCAATTCCTCTACCTTTCCCTATCCCTACATAACCACTAATCTAATTCTGTCTCTATAGATTTATTTATATTTACATTTTATAAAACAGAATCATATCATATATAGTACTAAATGCTTACTTTTTAATTCATTTGTTTATTCAACAAATACACATTAGTAATGGGGATACAAACATGAATAGGGCAGATACATTACTCCCCTCACAGAGCTTGCAGTCCAGAAGACAGACAAGTAAATAGGCAATGCACATACTGTATAAGTCGGTGGGCTTTCCTAAAATGACATGCCTCCCTCTCACGAAGGCATTCCGCAGCTGCTGCCACAGCTGGTGGATCTCACAGCCCCACACGGCTCGGTAGAACCACTCAGCACCGAGAAATGAATCCCTCACTTTTGGTACATCCCATGTCTGTTCATTGAAATGACCATTTCAGAGGCATATCGGTCAAGGTCCAGTCAAGAGATAGAAACCACACCTGCTCTTTGAACAGAAAGAATTGAATATAAAGAGTCATTAATGAGGTACAGAGTTGCTAATGGGTAGCTGAAAGGGTAAAAAGAAAATTCAGGTATCAAGCAGATGGCAGCTGCAGGAGGCAGCGACCCGCCCTTAGGGATGAGGAAACAAAGGTAAGAGGCTGGAATTATTAAAACGGAGTCACTGGTGGTGTGAGACCCAGACATCCGAGGAGAGGGGAAAGATCTGCTGATGCTCGTGTCTCTGGGAAGGCGGAAGTCGTGACAAAGCTGGTTCTGCAAGTGTTGGGACAACTGAAAACTGATTCAGCTGCTCCTAGGAACTGCTGTTGGTATGAAAACCATTCCTGAGGCGACTCTAACAGAGACAGGAAGGCCAGGGTCACCCATAAGGCGCAAACAGAAAGGAGCACGTTCTCCTGTCTCTCTCCAGCACCCCTACTGGCAGAGCCTAACAAGGGACCCGCTGGAAAGGCAGAAACTTGGTTTTCTGAGTCCCAGCTTTAGCATCACACGGCAGAGTATTTAAGGGTGGGTTTGGAATCAAGGGCAGTAATTTAATGACTGGGAAAAATGGGGATCCACCATAGTGGTTCCTGGTCACTGTTGACTGTTGACTCAAACACCCCATCAGTGCCTGAGAACTCCTGCTGTAACTCCTGCCGTGTCAGTTGTGTGGGGCAAGGAGGTCACTGGGAGGGAGTCTGGGCATGGTTATCTCGTGGTCTTTGTTGCCCCCTCTTCTTACTAAAATGCTCAGTTATCTTGCTATCCACTGAGATACTTCGGACACCCTCCCTTTGTGGCTTCTTGGCCCATGTCTCCATGGGGAAATTGTATATATTCACAGGTGTGACCAGGCCCCCTGACTCATTCTGTCTTGCCAACACCACGGTAAGAGTCATGATGTGGGAGGGAGGGTACAGCGTTCCTTTGCTTTCTACAATGAGGAGCTTCCAATATGCTTTTTTTTTTTTTTGGCCAAGGATTGAGTCAGAAATTAGTTACTGCCTTGTTTTGGGAAGAAATGGAAGGTTCCCTTCTGGGAATGAGCTGGGATAACTGGGGATATGTTTTGTTTTGTTGTTGTTTTTTTTAAAAAAGGAACAATGAACAGAGCAGATTGGGCTCAGAGAATGACGGAGAATGACTCTTTGGGAAGGAGCCAGACATTACAGAGCAGTGGTTTGCATATAGTTTTCTATCCACATTTTCAAGTATGAGAACTTTGATGGGTATGCTCAAGGAATTAAATAATACAGTACTCCAATAACACAAAAACCCATTAATAGCACCACTCTACACCAGTCTACACTTGTCTCAAATTGTCTCCAAAGCATTTATAGTCAACCTGCCAGCCACCAGCTGGCCCTTCAGCGCCGTGGAACTTTAAGGGAAGTCATTTACTCCGAGCGTGCTCCGTTATACTCTCCTGAAGCAGAGCTTTGTTTTTCAGACGACCGCCATCTTCCCTCTGTCCATCTCTACTTCTGTCCTGCTCGTGTCCACGTGCACTTAGCTCTCCCTGCACCACATGAGATGCTCAGTCGCCTCTCCAGCTCACAGGTGTCATCGTAATCACCAGCTTCCTCTGTTGCAGGGAAAAACGGACAATGAATAAAAATCTCAGCACACCCTATGTGTTCTCTTTCACAACGTGAAGGTGGGTGGGTAAGTCACGTGTCCTAGAATCTCCAGCTGATTTAAATACAGGTTACCCCTTTGGATGGACACTACCGTGTGGCAGAACCATTAGGAGACTTCATTCCCATAAGCTTGGTTTTGAAGTGTTGACGGCAAATCTCACAAAAATGGCACAGTAATGCGATTCCCCTATGGAGTAGCACTGCTTATAAATCTGGCAGTTGTGTCGAATAGTGTAGCGGTTTGGTATTGTTTATGAATTCCAAAAGTAGATATTAGATTTTATTTGTAAACAGGACTTCCCTCTGGGCATATTAGATTAGATTACATTGGATTCAGAGGTTTCACTTTTACTTGATGGGATAATGATTAAGGCTTTGACTGGGCCATGTCAGCAGGACCTTGCAGTCCCACCCCCTTGGTGGGCAGGGACTCACAGAGAAAACGACAAGGCAGAAGAGTTTTGATGCTGGAGTTTTAATGCCAGAGCCCCAGGAAGTAAATACACAGAGAAACAGATATGTGAGGAAGGAGAGAAGGCTCCATTAGACACGGCAGAGGCCCCGGGAAGAGAGAGGAGCCGTTCGCCTGACAGTTTACAGCTGGCCTTGTGGAGCGAGCAGAGCAGCTAAGCCCGGAGAGAAATGAGCCCCAGGAAAGAGACGAGACTTGTCCCAGCCTAGAGCTGAGATTGGAAGAACCTGAGACCACAGAGCCTTGGGAGGAGGAGGAAGGCTGAACCCTCACAGACATTACCCGCCATCTTGCGTCAACACATGGCAACAGACTTTGGATGAGGAAGTACCTCTTATGGTACCTTGAGTTGGACTCTTTAGGGTTTGTGACTGTAAGGTTCCACCCCAAATAAATACCCTTTATAAAAACCAACTGATTTCTGGTATTTTGCATCAGCACCTCTTTGACTGACTAATACAAATAGTAACCACATTTTGTATGTAAAACTTGAGTGCCAGAGCAATTTAAAAGATGAAAATAGAAGCAATAGATGGATTCCCTTCCAATGTCAAGAAGCCTTTTTGCTTTAGATTTGCAGTTATCAAGACAAACTTAATCTAGAGCCTATCCAATACAGTGACTATATGTGACTATTTCAATCTAAACTTAAATTTAAATAAAATAAAAAATTCAGTCCCTCGGTGGTGCTAGCCACATCTCACCTGTTTGCCAGCACATGCAGCCAGTGGCTACCATCTTGGACAGCACATGTATAGAGCAGCCCATCATTGCCGAAAGTTCTACTGGATGGTGCTGCTCGTCAGGACCGCCACTCATCACAGGTGGATGATGGTTCTGAATATTTCTAGAATTATTTTAATGGAGGCTTGCTAACAATTAACCAGAACAGGATAGGAAGGAAAGTCAGAAAATATTTATTTTCTTTCCCTATTGCCACATTTCAAGGAGATGAATTCTGCAATGTTGTGTTTACCTCTCCAGTATCATTAGCTATAATTTAGGGGGCTGGGATGGAAAGGCTCACCCCCTAAGTAACTCCTAGGGTGCTTAGTACAGAAAGCTGACAGATCCCAAGAATAAAAGGACCCTCCGCTGAAGATTATACAACTTCAAAAAGGAGTACAGGAGTGAGCTAGAAAGATTTCCCGGGATGTGTGGCACATTTGTGCACACCATCTACTTGGGTGTACCTTCATCTTGAACGATTTAAACACTCACCACAGGTATTCTCATTAGGGTCAACAACACCTTTTATATCTCTGAGTAACATGAGAAGCAGTTAACTTGCCCTGCTGTGGAAGCAGTTGGTAATCAGAGCAGTCATCAGCCTCCTCTTTTCCCATGTATACCACAGCAGGTTTTCAGGAGCGGATTATTTGGTACTGAGGAATGCCTGGTATGAGAGAAAGACAATTATTTACTGAGCACCTACCAAATGTCACAACAATCTGGAAAGGTAAGTATCTTAGTTTGCCCAGTTGCTATGACAAATACCACACAATGGATTAGATGTCCAAAATCAAGATGGCAGCAAGGTGATGCTTCCTCCCCAGAGCCTGTTGCATTCTGATGCTGGCTTGCTGCAATCCTTGGGGTGCCTTGGCTTGCACCTCTACCTCCTGTCACGTGGTAATGTCTCTCTCCTTGTGTCCACTCACTGGCTTCTGGCTGCTCGCTAGTCCCTTCTCTGACTCCTGGCTTCCAGTTTTCTTCTGTTCATAAAGGACTCCAGAGTTGCAATTAAGGCTCGAAGCAGGTGGACACCCCTTCATTAAACAACATCTTCAAAAGTTCTATTTATAACTGGCTTCATGGCCACAGGAATGCAGATTAAGATTGAAAGCGTGTCTGCTGGGTGCTTAAAACAATCCCCTACAGCTCCTGAGGGCTCTGGAGACACCCAGGTCCTATATAAGGGGGGATAGCTCCAGAGATTGATGCCTTATCAGTGGGCTGTACTTTGGAATCAGGGCTCCTGAGTCCCTCAGTCCATCAGTCCCTTCTATTCAAACCTATATGTGATGCTGGAGTTTGTAGGTGTACTTCCAGAGACTGGAGCCTCTGGCCTGCCCATGTGCCAGTTGTGCCTGGAATCTCGGTGGAGCTGCAACTCCTACTCTACAGCTCAATGGACTCACCCAAGTCACCTGGTGAGGAGATGATGATGGACAACAGCCATCCCAGGGAATGGAGAGAGTCTGCAGCTGCAGGCAGGATAATCCCATCCATTTTACCCATGGGATATAAGCCCCCTCTCACTTGGAGGTGGAGTCGTCATCACCATCCCAGACTCCTCAGGATTGGGGGAAGAGCTATGGACTGGAGTGGACTTACTGGTATTCTGTTGTAGACATATTGTGATTCAAGCAATGGAAGAAATTACAACAGTGAGGTGGAGCCAGTGGCCAGTGGAGGCTCTGGGGGCAGGGAGAGGGAAAAGCAGTTGTAATACAGGGGCTTTTTCGGGACTTGGGAATTATCCTAAGTGACATTGCAACGACAGATATAGGCCAGTTTACATCAGCATATAACATGCAGAACTGTGTGGGAGAGAGTGTGGTCTACAATGTGAACTGTGGTCCATGCTTAGTGGCAAAGCCCCAGGCTGTGTATATCCATTGCAGGTGATATGCCTCACTAATGAAGGATGTTTATGTGGGAGGTTATGGGAGGTGTGGGAGGTGGGGAACATGGGAATCCCTGTAATTTTTGTGTAACATTTATGTAATCTAAGCATCTTTTAAAATATAAAAAAAATTAATTAAAAAAAAATGATGGCACTTAAAAAAAAAAAAAATCCCCTACAGTGGGCAGTGTTATTCGCACTTGGCAGTTGAGAAACCCGAGGCTCTTAAAGTTTAAGTAGCTTGTCCAAGATCTCATAGCTAGGAAATGAATCCAAGATTTGGGGGGAAAAAAAGAGGGGAGTCTTTTCCCCCATAGCCCACGCCCTCCCAGGTGGTGGTACGGGCAAGTCCTTGTGCAACATTTCTTCAGGCACTGAGAACTCCTTGTCCTGCTTCCAGGCATGCCATTTTGAGGCATCTTCTGTCAATAGCTTGTGCATGAGCACCTTCCGAAAGCTGAAGAGATGGTGTTTCCCCGCACCATCCTATCCCCACCAGCGCTGAGCTCTGAACAACAGGGAGCACTGACATCAGCAGCTGGGCCACTGCTGTTTGCCACGTTAATAGACACCTTTGTGAGAAAAGAACTTGGAAAAACATTGCTACTCCTCGCTCCATCTGCCTTTCCTAATCCACCTGTTGTTTGCTAGGTTATAAGTGAGTCCTGGGAGACAGACCAGTGCTCAGAAGGCTTTCTGCCCTGCCCTGGCAGCCACAGATGACACCCAAGGCAGAGTCCAGAGCAGTGGCTAAGTTGGGTCACAGAAAATCCTGGAGACATAAACCAAGATCAACACACTGACCTCGTCTACCAGGCCCCAAGTTCCAAAAATGCTCACATGAGCAGAATCACCATAAACCTCATGCAGACAGAGGCTGCCTCTTCTTTTGAGCTTATTTCTTGGATCTGCTTGTGGCGAGGGGACCCAAGCAGGCCTGACAGCTAGCGCCATCTCCTTTGTGTGCTGGAGCGTGTCTTTGTAGCACGTTCTAGCTTCAGACACAGAAAATAATTTTCATGTGAACCAGAATAAGACTCGGAACAGCTTTCTCTTAGGCATGAGGCTGTCATAAATGTCAAAATGAGTTAAAGATCCTTGGAAAATGTTCTTACAAGCCTGAGACTCATTTTTCTCTCCTAGATTTTGAGCCCAGATCCTTGTATGTATATTTTATGAAACATGATTTTCCTTTCTGATTTGCTTTTGAAAGTTTGCTTTTAATGAACTCCTGTAAAATTGCACAGTTCACTATTACCCATGTGGCATGTGTCTGAAAAATTTCAACTGAGCTGTAACATGAAAAGATGTTGTATTATTCAAAAGCCACTTTTTAAAATAATTCAGACAGCTTTGTATAGTAAAAAAAAAAAAAGAGAGAAAAAGTAATGAAATGCATAAGTAAAACAATAAATTATAGACTGTGCAAAAGCTAATTTGCTAATTTGATATGCAGTGAATGTAATATGTTTGGGTCCTAGTGAAGCATATTGTGCAATGCCTTATGAAATCTCATTTGCCAAATTAGTTTACGTTGTCTTGGAAGAGAGTAGGCTGGAGGACTGTAAACAAAGGTAGCAATAAATGGAAAAACTGTAAGGAGAGGCATCTGGCCAGTGAGGAGGGACGGCCTTCAGCCCTTGCGGGTGAGAGAAGGCAGCAGGTTTAAGAAAGAGGAGGGAGGGGAGGCTTCTGACTTACCTAAAGGCCACAGAGGCGCTAAGGGTGGCCTGGGCGCTCAGCACTTCACACGCGGCCTGGCCACAAGCACCCCCCATCACTGCTTCCCTTTGTATTTTAGAGTGGGGAGCATGGACGCCCTTTCTCTCTGCCTTTCTCACAGCCCGCTGTGGACTTTCTCACTAAACCCTTCCTCTGGTAACCATACAACTTTGCCAACGTCCCCTACCTTGGGTAAAGATTTGTTTTCTTAGGGTTGGGGCTGGCGTTAGCTGGGACACTTGTCTTACTCTTTCATTTGATAAATATACATGAGTCCTTTAGAAGCACTAAGCACTGTTCTAGGACCTGGGTTACAGCTGTGAACACAACGCTGACCCTGCTCTCCAGACTGTCCCTGTCCCCAGTGTAGAAGGGACAAAGGCATTTATAACACACTCTAGATGCTACGGTAGTGAGAAGCCTGTTTAGTTCCATTCCCCAGCCAAATACAGCCACTTTTACTCCAATCAGCCATTTTGCAATTTCATGGTCTCAGAATCAAAGCATTTTGAGGCCCTTCCATTGACTGTGCCTCTGAAGCAGACAGGGAGCCCAAGAGTGTTGCCTCAGGCCACGGCCACCCCCAGAGTCAGGCAACACAGACCCCAACATGACAGAGGTGAGTCGCTCAGAGACTCTCCACTTGGTAAGCAGTAAAAATGGAGACATCTTCAGGGACACGAAAAATGTAAGGTTCATTTTGTATCCCAAGAGGGCTGTACCCCAAATCTCTTCTACCTGTCCTGAAGATAGTGGTCACATGCCTGACCAAGCATCATTACTGGATCTGCTGAAACCACAGCTGTGCTGCGTGCTGGAGCTCCAGGCAGGGGGAAGCATGAGAAATTCCAGATATCTGAAAAGGAGGTAAATTGAGAATGCATTTTTTATTTTATTTTATTTTATTTTTTTTTTGTAAAATGATATATAATACATATGCATATATGTGCATTTGTTTACATAAATGTTATTTGTTATATATATATATATACATTTTATAAAGGTGCCTAGATTACCCAAATATTACTCAGAAACTACAGGGATTCCCATACTCCCCACCGCCCACACCCCCAACAACCACCCACACAACCATTCCCCATCCACGTGGTACTACACCTGCAATGGATATACACATCCTGGGGCCTTGCCACCGAGCATAGACCACAGTTCACATCACAGGCCACACTCTCTCCCACCCAGTTCTGCATGGTATATTCTGATGGAAAATGGCCTACATTCGTCGCTGCTTCATCACTCAAGACAACCCCCAAAGTCCGAAAAAAGCCCGAGCATTTCAACTGCCCCTCCTCACCCTGCCCCAAAAATGTCCAGTGGCCACCGGCTCCACCTCACTGTTACAATTTCTTCCATTGCCTGAATCACAATATGTCTACAACCGAACACCACCAAGTCCACTCTAGTTCACAGCTCCTCCCCCCATCCTGAGGGGACTTGGAAGGTGATGTCCACTCCACCTCCAAGTGAGAGAGGGCTTATATTCCATGGATATAGTGGATAGGATTATCCTGCCTTCAGCTGCAGGTCCTCTCCATTCCCTGGGATGTCTGTTGCCCATCGTCGTCTCCTCGCCAGGTTACTTGGATGAGTCCATTGAGCTGTAG
>JAQZBX010056795.1:0-18111 GCA_029593785.1 Cabassous unicinctus
AGGGGACGCTAAATAGGCTCGTGGAAACTAATCTAGCCCTACTCACTTCCTGACCTCCCCAGGAGCACTGAAGCTTTTATGCTTGTCAGTGCAGAGCGATAAAATTTGCTGACTCCGCCCCCTCTGTGTCCAGGCCTCAGTGTCAGCGGGCTGCTGGGTAAATCAAGTTTGCTCAGCATGTTCGCCTCTCCCCTCAGCCTGGCACTGTTTCAAGCTGGCTTATCTGTTCCCCAAAACTATGAGGGGGTCCAGGCAGCCAAATCCACAGAAGTTAAACCCCTCTCCACCTTCTGTCAGAGCCCTCCCTCCCTCCGAGTATGCTCCCTCATGCCGGCGGCGGGGGTCGCACATGTAGGATTCGCGGCTCCAACCAGCTGTTTTCTGTGCGGGTGGGGCTCAGCCATCTGTGTTAACCACCACAGGCTCAGAACTCACAAATCTCCACTGATCACTCCACGCCGTCGATCTGCCCGCTGCTAGATGACCCAAGCTTCTCGCTCCGTGCGCCCACAGCACAGACCCTCGGGCAGGACCCCATCCACAATTGGGCATCCCCAGAGAGCTAGTTCGTGAGTACCCTCCTAAACTGATGCCATCTTGCCTCCCTGCAAAGTTTAATTCTTGACCACACTTCATGTCTACTGCCGGTCAGTAGGGGCCTCTGCTCCATGCAGTTATTGAGAGGCCCAAACTGAAGGAGACCCCATCATACCATTTGCCTTCATGACTATCAGAGCAGTGGAGGTGGAGCAAGATGAGTTGTACCTTACTCTTCACGCTTCTGCCTATAAGTTACATACATCCCTTCTGTTTACAGCTCAGTGGACTAAGAAAGACATGACATACCTACCTTCTAAGTGTCCAGGAGAAGGAGAGAACCAGAGTATTTGTCAACAGGCCGAATAATTACTGTGGTCATCAGTCCAACAAATTTTGAAGTAATGGTTTGGGAGGTCTTCTACTCTGACTTCTTCCCAAGGAAGGCACATTTTCTACAATATGCTGACCCCTTTCCCAGGCTGAACCTCCACTGGAGGATTTCCAGTGAGGAAACCTCACTATTCCTCAAGATGGCCATTGTGTTTTGGGCAGCCCTTGTATAGCTGAAAGCCTCTTTGAGCCTGAGGACCAGGAGTTCTCAGCTTGGTCTCATCCTTTGTCTTCTGGGGCTACATGATCCAAGTATGTAGTTTCACCTTGCTGAGTCTCTCTTTTCCCATATGGAAAGTGGAAATAATACTATCCTTATTCAAAGGTGAAATGAGGAATAGATGAATTGAAATATGTTCTATAAAGCCACTATAACACTGGCACATAATTGAAACAAATGCTTGTCCCCTTCTTTTTACTAATATGTAGGCTGCTGTGGGATTGAATGTGATAATGTATATAAAAGTACTCTGCAAATTGTTGATGGTAAAAAATGTTAGTTCTAGGACTCTGAGAACAATTCAGAAACATGTCTCTCGTCAATACCTTTCATAAAATATTACCGTCATTTTGGACAAATGGCTCAAAGGACATCTGGCTATTCTCTGTGACTTATGATGATCTAGCAAAACAATGGCTATTTGAAGAATGGCTAAATGCATTCAAGAACGAGTAAGCAAAAACCACAATGGGGTCAAGAGAATGATACAGAAGAAGGGGGCAAATATTTTTCCGATTTTCTTACATGGGTTGATTTAAATAGTGCTGCCATTTACAAATGCTTTGTTGAATGATTGCAAAATGTAACAACTGTACTAGTTAAGTAGACAATGAATCTGGAGCACTACTCTGAATTATCACCTTGGGGAAAACAGAAGATACAAACTCTGTTCAATGAATTATCTTGCAGTATATTGTTAGCACTAGGAGGCACACTAAGATGTTGAGTTCAACCCAGTTATTTTCCAGATGAGAGGATTGAAGCACAGAGATGTCACAGAGATTCAAATTGTCAATTCTAAACATTCCCTCTGAAGCTGGATGAAGACCTGGGGGCAAACTTAGCAGTACACTGAAAAGTGACTTCCATTGGGGCTAACTCTGGGATGCTCAGGTACCCTTCTATCTCGTTGTTGAGTCTGAAAAGTGGCTCCAAAAATCTTTTCCACCAGAGATGGTGGCCCAAGAGAGCAACACCCTCCGGAGGCTCCTTTGGATCTTCTTGTTCCTCTTTGGGATCTGCTTTAGCTCCAAGTTGTTTTGTTCCATGCAGATTTACAAACATTTTGGATTTAGGATTGTGATGAAGGGACACAAGTATTCTGAGTATCCTTAATTCTTGGGCCAATTGGATTCAGGAAGCAGAAAAAATTCATGCTTAGTGTTGTGTGAAATCAATGATATAAGAAATGAATATGTTTGATGGAGAAGTTGTTGCAATCCAGGTAGACAGTGTCATTTTCAAAGGACAAGAATATCCCTATGTTATCACTTTGCTTCCTTGTCTGTGTGTATGTATGGGGGATATGTTTAAAAGAAGTCTTCTTGCCCTTTCTATGGGAATTTGCCACTGGATTCAGGTGAGAGCCTTCCCTACTTGCCTCCACCACACCAAGTGTAAGGAATGTCTTAATCTGGGAACTAAGGAAGCATTTTATTAGCATTTCCCTTGGAGCCCATCACTTTTTAATTTTGCATAATTGGTTGTGTTTACACTGCATTTCCAATCAGAGTATGAAGCCCTCAAAGGTGGGTCTTTACCTGATTTATCCTTGAATCCCCCATCCACAAAACAATCACTTAAAAATATTATGAAAAGCATTTCACTGTATGGTATTATAAGTGCTTCATGTGGAGGAAAATGCATTGCATTCTGGGTCAGGGACTGAAATGTACAGGAAAATGGTTGCGTCGGGATTTGGGCCCTCTGCTTGGCTCACACACTTCCTCCAGGTCATCAATTCACTCCCCCCAGCAAGTCTGAGGTAGGATTTGGGAAAGTGAGTGTCTTAGTTTGCCAGGACTGCTTTGACAAATACCAAATACTTAAACAGCTCTCTCTCTCTCTCTCTCTGGCTTCTCCTTCTTCTGTCCTCTACTTCTGTGTCCAAATTCCTTTGCTTATAAGGATTTCACACATATTGGATTAAAGCCCACCCTCATTCAGTTGGGCCACACCTTAACAAATAGCATCTCTGAAGGTCCTATTTCCAAGTGGATTTACACCCAGAGGACTGGGGGTTAGGACTTGGACATATCTTCTGTGCAAGGACATGATTCAATCCCCAAAATGGAGGGATGAGAGCTCTTGGTCCAGGGCACCAATGCAATAAGTACTATTATTGAGGTGTTGGGTATTTGGGGATCTATCCCCAGGGAACCAGCCACATTTTCTGCCCCAGATCTAACACACGTTAACATTCTGACAATGGCAAGTCACCTAACTTCTCTAAAATTGAGTGTCCTTAACTATTTTCATAACAGATATTCTCTATGAGCTGTAAAGTATCACACCCATGTAAAGGCTGAAAGTCAGCATCCATCCTTTACTGTCCTGGAGTCACCCAAGTATACTCTCTGGAGGCCACCACTAGCATGATTCCTGCTTATTCTTCCAGGCATTTAATAAGTGAGCTTATAGAGCCTGTATGAAGTACCAGTTATTTTTCATAAGGGCTTATTATTATTAACCTCATAACACTAATAAGTAGGCCCTATTAATATTTCCACACTCATTACAGGGAACTGTGGCCTACAGGGGCTAAGGTACCTTCCCAGGTACATGTGGCTTCTAAATGGGATGGTCCCCATCACTGTGCAATGCAGACTTCTACCATCTCATCTGAAAAAAGACATTTAATTGTATACCAAAGTGCAAGCTCCACTTTCTTAAGCCAAATTTTGATTCAGTTGACTCCAATAGGCAGCTTCTGAATAAGGGGTTCAAAATTTTGACACTAGGATAAAATATTAAAATTTTCCAATTTATCTTCTGCTGGCAAGATGTCAATAGCTCTTCATACTGTGAAAGCATTTTCAAAGACCTTGCCACAAGGATACAAGATTAAAATAAAAAGATATTAATGGATTCAAACACAGGATACACATGAGGATTGATCATCCATCTAGAAAATGTACTACTTGCCCACAGCAGGAATATCAAAATGGGAATCTGGACAAAGTCCAAATATCACACCCTACAATCTACTGCATGCAAGGTATTGTGGAAATGTAATCATTAAGTTGATTCAAGAGTAATGATTTAGGGAAAAATAGAAAAAATGTTAAGGCATATTCTTTTTATTATTGATATATAATTCACATACCATAAAATTCACTCTCTAAAAGTGGGTTTATTAGTCAGGGTTCTATAGGGCAACAGAACCAACAAGAAATTTCTGTAAATAGTATGAGATTTTATAAAATTGTCTCACACAATCTTAGGGATGTACAAGTCCAAATTCTGTAGGGCAGGCTGCAAGCCAGAGACTCCCAAGAAGATCCTCCTTGAGTTCCCCAGGAGACCCTGGCTATCTGAAGTAGAGATAGGAATTCTCCCTCTGAATGCTGGAATCACTTTCCCTTTTAAGGCCTTCAACCAATTGAATGACACTTCACTTACTGCTGACAGCAGTCTCCTCAGTTAATTGTAGATGTAACCAGCCATCTATGCAATCAACTCACTGATGATTAAAGTTCATGAAATGCCCTCATATTGTAAGTAGCCCAGTGCTTGCTTGATCAAACAACTGGGCACAATTACCTTTCCTAATTGACACATTAGCCTAACCATCACAGTGGGCAATTCATTGGTTTCTAGTATATTCACAATGTTGTACAACAATCACCACTATAATTTCAGAACATTTTCATCAGCCCGAAAGGAAATTTCTAGAGATTTGCAGTCAACCCCCTTAACCCCATTCCCAGCTATGGTAACTATTTTCTGTCTTTGCCTATTCTGGTCATTTCATATAAACAGAATAATACAATATGTTGCCTTTTGTGTCTGACTTCTTTCACTTAGTATAATGTTTTCAGGTTCATCCATCTTGTATCATGTACCAATACTTCATTCATTTTTAGGATTGATTAATATTCATTGTGTGGATATGCTATATTTTGTTTCTCCCTCCATTCATCAGCTGATAGATATTTGGGTTGTTTCCACTTTTTGGCTATCATAAGTAATGTTGCTATGAACTTCATGTATATGTTTTGGGTGAACTAAGTTTCCATGTCATCTAAAAATTTAGATAGTTTTACTTCTTCCCTTCCAATCTGGACACTTTTAATAGTTATTTATTTCTGAAGAAGCTTTGGAATACACAAATGTTACATAGAAAATATAAGGGATTCCCATATGCCCCACTCGCTCCTCCTCCCACACTAACAACATCCTTCATTAGTGTGGTATATTTGTTACAATTGATGAACACGTATTGAAGCATTGCTACTAACCATGGACTACAGTTTACATTATAGTTTACACTCTGTCCCACACAATTTTTTAGGTTATGATAAAATATACAATGGCCTGTATTGGTCACTGCAATATCATGCAGGACAACTCCAATGTTTCCCAAATGCTCCCACATTACACTTTTTCTTCACTCTCCCATCTCTCATCATCTCTGGTGGCCACTGCCTTTATATCTATGATAAGAGTTCTTCCATTGCTAGAATAATAATAACTCTATAGTAGAATAATAATAATTCTACTTTAGTCCATTGTTCATTCCCCAATCCAGAGGATTTGGGAATAGTGATGCTCACTCTGCTTCTAACTGAGAGGGAGCTTAGATCCCATGGGGCAGATGGATGGGACTATTTTGTTTGCAGCTGCAGACACTCTCTGTTCCTTCAGATGTGCATTGTCCATCATCATCTCTTTGTTAGTTGTCCAGGGTGGGTCCAATGATCTGGAGAGTAGGTGTTACAACTGTGCTGAAATTCAGGACTCAACTGGCACATGGACAGACCAAAGATTTAAGTCTCTGGAACATATATTTATCAAATATAGTGCTAATTATAGGTTCAAATAAAAGGTGCAGAGGAGCCATGTGTAGAGAACCTATAAATGGGTCTAACTCTGCTACACTCATGAGCATAAATTCCAAAGTAAGGCCCCTGACAGAGTGCCAAATTCCTGAGCTGTCTGACCTGTTTGCAGTTTCTGGATATCTCTAGAACCCTCAGGAGATCAACTATTTGAGGCATTCTTTACTGTGGCAATCAATGAAATCCTGCTGAGACTTGCATAAGCATAATCTCTGGAATGACCTCCCAACTCACTTTGAAATCTCTTAACCATAAAAACTCATTTGTATTTACCATTTCCCCCTTTTGGTCAAGGTCTTTTTCCAGCTGCATTGCTAGTTGGTGCTTGATAACGATCCCTTGGTGCCAGGGAGGCTTATCCTCAGGAGTTGTATACCACACTGGGGAGGAAGGTACTGTGTTTAAATGCTGAGTTTGGCTTAGAGAGAAGTCACATTTGAGCAACAAGCAGGATTTCAGGAGTCAACTCTTAGGAAATGTATAATACTAGGCTAAGGTTCAATTTCACATGAAAAGTTTCTGAAGGACAATCATCAATACCAAGGGCCTGGTGTAATGGTCTGTCTTCCTTCACTAGGTGATGCCCTGGCACTTGGGAGATTCTTGCTGTCCCATTATAGAATGTGGCAGAGCTCTCCTGGATGGGAATTCAATATTCTTTCAGTTATTGTGTGGATCTCCATCCACCAAATCAATGTTCCATGAACACTTGAATATATTTATATGGCTTAGAGGCATGCCCCAGGTGCACCCCTTCCCAAGCATCCTCCATCATTGACACCCCACAACAGTGAACCTCCCTTGCCACTGTTGTGAGTCTTCTATGATCTAAAACCTCTCCAAAAATGAAGCTAATGAAATAACCAAATAAAATTAAGAAGAAATTGAAATAATTTAAAAAATAACCAATAAAACACAGAAAATTTTTTTATTTGAAATAAAAAAATTTAGACATTTTGTCTATCACTGTAAGATCTGTTTTGTATGTACAGTGACATTTTCTTCCATATATTCCACCAGTGTTTTATTTTTTTCATTTTATCTTCAAAGAAGCTTTAGGATACAGAAAAGTTACATAGAGAATATAGGGGATTCCCATATACCCATGCCCTAACCCTTTTCCCCTCTCCCCTATTAAAAACATTTTACATGTAGATGGTACATTTGTTACAACTGATGTACAAATATTGAAGCATTGCTACTAATCATGGCCAATGGTTTACATGATGATTTACATTTTGGATCATATACTTTTATAGGTTTTGATGAAATCTGAAGTGGCCTGTATCTGTTATTGCAAGATCATGTTGAATAATTTAATGCTCTAAAAATGCCCTATGTTCCACCTATTCTTTCTTCCCTCAGAACCTATGGTAACCACTAAATTTCAATTTTTGAAGAATAAGATTCATAGTTACTTGCAATAATATTGAGGTCTTGACATATTGGTCTATTTTCTTTTATTAGGCCCTTCCTATGTTCTTGACGGTTTCTTGTCCCTCTAATTGAGAACATAGCAGAACTCCCCAGGATGGGAGTTTGATATCTCGTTTATTATGGGTCTCCACCTGCTGATATAACACACTATGACAAGATGAATACTTACATATTCCATAGAAGCCTGTCCCAGGTACACCCTGTCCCATATCCCGCCCCCCCAACATCCAACACCCTATACCAGTACCCTCCCCTGCCATATTTGCCAAAAGAACATTCCCAAGATTGTAGTTTTAACCACAGACCTGTAAATCCCCAGGGTTTACCTGATCCTTCCCTCAACTCTGCCCCCAGTTCCAAGGAGAGTCCAACCCAATCCCCCACCCTACTCCCCCTTCACAGACCATACTGGACACAATCACATCACTGCACCACAAATAGCCTGCATTCTGGAGATTAACTACACAAGCTCAGGATACATAACCCTTTTTTCTTTTTGCTGGATTTGGAATGCTAGTATTTTGTTGAATACTTTTGAATCTCTATTAATAAGAGATACTGAGCTGTTATTTTCTCTGATGTCATTGTTTTTAGTATTGAATGAGAATTTGGAAAATGATCCTTTCTTTTCTGTTTTGGGAGAGTTTGTAAAAGTTTGGTTTTAATTCTTCTATCAGTATTTGTCAGAGTTCAACAGTGAATCAAAATCAATCTGGTCCTGAGCCTTTCTTTATAGGAAGCTTTTTTGTTTGTTTTTTAGCTATTTCAATACACTTACTTGTTATTGGTTCATTCAAATTTTCTATGTGTTCTTGAGCCAGCTTTGGTAAATTGTGTCTTCTAATTGGTTACACAATTTGTTGACACAGAATCGTTCATAGTATTACTTTAAAATCCTTTATATATATGTAGAGTTGGTATTAATATCCTTTTTTTTTTCAATCTTGAGTTTAGTAATTTGAGTTCTCAATCTTTTGTCTACGTCAGTCTAGCTAAAATTTCATCAAATTTGTTGATCTTTTCAAAGAAAGAAGTTTTGGTCATTGTTTTTCTCTATTGTGTTTCTATTCTCTATTTTTCTTATCTTCACTCAAGTTTTTATTAATTCCTTTGTTCTTACTTCTTTGGGTTTAATTTGCTCTTCTTCAGTTCCTTGAGGTGTAATTCCAATGTCTGGACTTACTCAAGGATAGTTTCTAGTGATTGCTTTTTTCCCCTTATGTATTGGTCTGTGCCAGGGGACCCCAACACCAGTCTCAGGTTTAGTAACTCTGTAGGAGTACTCACTGGACTCAGTATATCATACTATTCATGGCTATGATTTGTTACAGTGAAATGACACTAAGCAAAATCCACAAAGGGAAATGTGGTATGGGGCAAAATCTTGAGGAAACCGTTCCCAAGCTTCCAAGAGGCCGCTCCCAATGGAGTCACACAGATGCACTGAATTCCTCCAGTAAACAGTTGCAACAACATGTTTCAAATGCTGTCTTCCAGAGAAGCTTATTAGAGACTGATTGCCTGGGATTTTAATAGGATTTCATCATGAACTTTAGTGTTTGCACAAATAGTTTAGGCACAGTAAGCCATTCTTATCAGGGAATGGTGGAAACACTCCAGGAATCCATAGTAAAATAATCATGATGCATATAAGAAATGAAATATGGAATGCTAAGCAGTGCTTAATAAGAAAGAAATAGACTGATAGGTATTGGTAATGGAGCTCACAACAAGATATTTTGCTAAGTATAAGCAAAGAGAGATTCAGAGCAGTGTGTCTACTATGTTATAATCTGAATAAAGTGGTTATGTGACACAGCAATTCCAGCTTGATACTCGAGAGAATTGGTCATGCAAAAACTTGTCCATAAATGTTCTTAGGAGCATTATACATAATAGCCAAAGCATGGAAACAACCCAAAAGTTCATCAATTGATACATACACAAACAAAATGTAATATATCCATACTATAGAATGTAATTCAGTAATAAAAATGAAGTGGGAAGAGGATGTGGCTCAAGCAGTTAGGCACCTGCCTACCACATGGAAGGTCCCGGGTTTACTTCCTGGTGCCTCCTGAAGAAGATAAGCAAGACTGCAAGCTGATGCAACAGGCTGACAAAGGGGGAGAGAAATAAATGAATAAAATAAATCTATAAAAAAATGAATGAAGTGTTAATGCATACTACAACATGGATGAGCCTTGAAAACATTGTGCTAAGTGAAAGAAGCCAGTCACAAAGGACCACATATTGTATGATTCTACTGATATGTAATGTCCAAAACAGGTAAATCTATGGAGACATAAAATTCATTAGATGTTGTCTATGGCTGAGAGTATTGGGAGGATATGGGGAAGGACTGTTAATGGTATAGAGTTTCCATCTGGGATCATGAAGATGTTATAAAGTTTACTATGGTGATGGCTGCAAAACTCTGTGAAGATACTAAAGACCATTGAATTGGGCACTTACAAGTGAACTATATCTCAATAAATGTGTTATTTTTAAATGGTTATGCACTTTATGCTTAGAGTATCTCTGGAAGGATATAGACATCACTGTCTACAATTGGGGAGGGGAAGTGAAAACCTTTGGGATAGAGAAAATAAATTTCCTTGGGTGAAGAGCCTTTATGAAAGGCTGACTTTGGTGGGTTCTTCAGTGTGTCACCTGGTGGCTGTATCTCAGGCAGGACTCACTAGTTTTTGTTTTTTCCTATTCTGATTTTCACTTTAGGTTATATTTCTGTTTTTTTTTAAATCTCTTTATATAAATGTAAAAATGAAAAGTTTCAATACATAAATGCTAATAAATTATATAGAGAAAATTTATGTTCTCAGTCCACAAATTTTTAGTTCCTCTCCCCAGTGGGAAACCATGCTGTGTTGTTGAGATATTCTAAGCATAGAAAAGCTGCATAACTCCTTTTTTTGCTAAGATGGTAACATAATAGTATCAGTAATACTAATACTAATTTATTCTTACAAGCCATGCTGCCACAAGTATATCCTCGTGCCAATGTCTTTGGAAATAATGTATTTCATAGTTCCTTCCCTGTAAGATTTGTATTGTTGTATTTATTTTAAAAAATCATACTTAGGAAGTTTTATCTTGTTCTCTTGGTTACCCTTGTGTTTTTTATTTTTTATTTTTGATGTTGTTTCTCTTTTCTTTTTTTTCTTTTTTGCTCCCCCCTTCCCCCCCACCCCCCAGTTCTACAATTTAATTTTCTTTTGCAAGATTGTTTTAGCTATCTGGGATTATTTACAATGCCATATAAATTGTAGGATCAACCTGCCAATTCCTGCAGAAAAGGCCACAGTAATTTAGACAGGGATTATACTGTGTTGTGGTTTGGAGTTCCATGTATTCCAGAAAAATATGTTCTTAAACTTAATCCATTCCTGTCGGTATGAGCCCACTGTTTGTAGGATCTTTTGATGAGGCTACTTCAATTAGGATGGGTATCAATCATATTACTGGAGTCCTTAAAAACAGGATAAAAGACACAGAGAAAAGAAAGCCACAGAGGGAGCAGCCAGAGGATGAACATCAACAGAACCCACAAGGGAAGGAAGAGACCAGAAGACGCCTCCATGTGCCTTGCCATGTGACAAGCTAAGGACCAATCATCACTTGCAGTCAGGCCCAGGACACCACAGTTTTGGGGGAGAAAGTATTGCCTTGATGATGCCTTGATTTGGACTTCTATCTTAGCCTCAAGATCATGTGCTAATAAATTCCCATTGTTTAATCAAGTCCATTGCACGGTATTTGCTTGAGTAGCCAAGGAAACCAAAATACATTGAATCTCTAGATCAATTTGGAGATTACTGACATCTTAATAATATTAAGTCTCCAAACTATAAACAGGGACTATCTTTCCTTTTATTTAGTTAATCTATAAATTTTTTCAGCAATGTGTTCTAGTTTTAACTATACAAGTCTTGGATTTCCTTAGCTACATTTATCATAAAATATTTTACTTATTAAAGCTACTGTAAATGGAATTGTTTTCTTAATTCCCTTTTCAGATTGTTCTTTGCTCTGTATAAAAATACAACTGATTTTTTATAATGATATTCTATCAGAAACATTGCTGAACTCATTTATTAGCTCTAATAGATTTTTACTGTATTCCTTATCATTTTCAAAATATACAAGGACAGGTTAACTGCAAATAGAGATATTTTTACTTCTTTCCAAATTGATTGCCTTTCATTTCTTTTTCTTATCTATTTGTGTCACAAAGAACTTCCAGTAGAATACTGAAAAAAAGTGGCAAAGTGAACATCTTTGCTCTCTTCCTTAATGGAAAAACATCAGCCTTTTACCATTACATATGATGATATCTTTTGGTAATTCTTAAAAGCCTTTATCAGGTTGAGTAGGTTCCATTCTATTCCTAGTTTTTTAAGTATTTTTATCATTAACGAGTGCTGTATTTTGTTAAATTCTTTTACTACATTAACTGAAATGATTATGTGGGTTTTTCCCTTTGTTCAATTAAAATGGTGTATTGCATTGATTGCTTTTCATATGCTGAAACACCCTTGAACTCCTGGAATAAAGTTCACTTGGTAATGTTGTATATCCTTTTAATATGCTATTGGATCCAGTTTGCTAGTACCTAGTTGAGCATTTTTGCCTCTGGAAACATAAAGAATATTGTTGTTTTCATTTCTTCTGATGTCTTTGTATGGTTTTGGTATCAGGGTAATAGGCCTCCTAGAATGGAATAACAAGTTTTCACTCTATTGTATTTTTTTTTTTTTTAATATTTGGGAAAGATTGGTGTTGCCTTTCAAAAAACCTTTGGTAGAATTCACCAATTAGCCATCTTGGACTGAGCTTGTCTTTGCAGGAAGTTTGTTTGCTGTTTGTTTTTATCACTTATTTGATGTCTTTACTGATTTTAGGTTTGTGGAGATTTTCTATTTCCTCAGAAAGCAGCTTAGATAATTTGTTTGCTTTTATGAATTTTTCCATTTCATCTAATTTGTTGGCAAATGATTCTTAGTATTCTCTTCAATTCCTCCTTAATAACAGTAGTAATGTCCCACTTTGATTTCTGATTTTAGTATTTTGAGAATTCTCTTTTTTCCTAAGTTATTGTTACTAAATTTTGTTAATTTTGCTGATTTTCCAAGAACCAACTTTTTCTTTTTAATTTAAAAACATTTTTTCTTTAAGGATGGGGGAGAGTAGTCTTTCAACTTTTCCAAATTTTAAAAATATATTGTTAAAAGTCTGTTGCACTTCATTCTTGACTTATCCTCACTGTGTTGTCAGGTTTAAAGGAACATCATGAGTTTAAAGGCACATACTTTTCCACAGGCTAGTCCAGGAACCCTCAAAGGATTGATGAAATCATAGAAGATTTCACTGATTTAAGTGTTCATACTTCCTGCAAAACCACTATTGTTTCTTGTGCAGGTTAAGGGGTTATGGACAAGTTACCTTACCTCTAATATCACTTCATCCTCACTAATGTGTTAGGAAACCCATGGGGAGGTTGTAAGGAAGAAATGTCTCCCAGAAACCTAACATCCTACCAGGAGCATGACTATAACTTGATTTGTGGGGTTGGTGATGGGTCTCTTCCACAGGGCCCAATTCAACTCCAGGACTCTGAGAGTAATGCCTGGGTAGGATGGACTGGTTATTGATCAATCTATTGATTAGAAAAGGTGGCAGCCCATCCTTGATCATTCCTCTTATGTTCCCATATGGGAGAAGAGTTTGACTGAGGAGATTGACAAAGGTAACAAAAGTCCCAGTTATCAGGAGAGAGAAGAGAGCAAGGGCAGTAGTGAGAGAGGGAACATGGGAAGAAAGGCAACATCATGCCCAGGAAAACCTGGAGAAAGTAAGTGTGTTCATTGAGGAAAAGAAAGATGTGGGCATTCCTCCCTACAATTATCCTATGTAAGGACTTGAAAAGGGACCCTGGAGATCCTGGGCAATCCCCAGATGGAAGGTGAAGTGATCAAGGCTCTAGGAAAGGAGCATAGTGAGGAGGAAAGAATTGGGTCCCAGGATCAGGTCACATCATGAGATGAACAGCAAGAGTTTGAGCTTTCCCCTCGGCCCTTTCTGCTTTCCTTTCTCAAGGCTACTTCATCATGGTTACTGACATGGTACATTCAGAAGCATTCTTCATGGATTCAGAAGATTCTGATAAAGAGAACAACAATCTCCATGTAATTTATTTCCTCCTTCTGCCTATGTTTTAGACTCTGTTTCTTATTGTAAGCTTCTCTTTGTACCGCTTCTGTCTTTCCCTCTTTTTATGATGCTCGTCTTGAAGGATATTGTCTCATGCAGGAAGTTGAGGTCAGGGGTACCATGATGTTTATGAAACCTTTTTACACCCTCCTGGCCTGCTTCTTTAGCATTTCCCTGATTATCAACCCTACTATGCACCATGTATCATCTCCTGTAACCCTGAAACAGAGCCAGTCTGAGGCAACGTCCATTGTACATCTGGCCATATCGAACCCTCGCTGGCTGCTGCAGGACTCCGAAACTGCAACATACTTTCCATCCACTTCAGGAGCATAACCCGAGATGTGGAAGATACCTTTATTTGTATAGCAAATAACTCAAATGGAGAGGCAACATGCAGGGTATTTCAGCAAGGTAGGAATGCACAGGAGAGTTTAAAAAGGATAGACTTCAGTACTGTGAATCTTTATATGCGTTCTAAAAACTTGCAATGTAGCATATACCATATTAAATGAAATTACCTTTGCCATGATTATGTAAATTAACAGGCATTTTAGTTTACCAATACAGGATAATTTCTCCATTATTTTAGGAAACTGAGGGTTCCCAATGCAATCAAGATTATCTTTCCTTACCACCACTTTAATATGCAGATTAAGGTGGCCTCTAAGAGGTTTCCTTGCTATGAAGCTGATTTTTGTTATTAATATTAATTTACATTTCTATTCAATAATGGCTTCCAGGTTTAGAAGATGCTTTCACAAACTCCTTATAATTAACCATAAGCACACTGAATGGATACTTTACCTTAAAATAAGCTTATTGAATTACAATTAGAACCAATGAAGTTTACTTGATTCATTGACGAGAGGGCAGATCTGCATTTCCTTCTTTTAACTTAATTTCATTAAACATGAACTTACACCTTTCATCGTCTTAATATAATGTTAATTCATTTAATTAGTATTCTAAAAAAGTAGGGAGGTTATACCTAAGCTAAATAAAATTGAAAACATATTTTATGCAAGGAATGTTCTTTCTCCTTCCTTTACAAGAGCCTTAAAACCTCTTTTCTTTAAGAAAATTCTAAAACTGTGAATAATCTTAAAAGAATATTGACTGCTAGGTTCTGCAATATATTACAATTGTTTAATTTGTTTTAATTATAATTTAGAAAAGATCTTTCTATAGCTTTTAAGGACTTTTCCTTTACTTACTGAAATTTGTTCATAGGATTATTAACCAATTTTAAGGCTGTTAAAAATTTATATACGGGAACTACAGGATAAACTGATTCTTAATTCCCCAGCCAGAAAGACAATTTTAATCTGCCACACCTAGCGTTCCCTCAGAGTTCTTGCAAAGAGAAGGCCCTGGGGGCTGGGTAGGTTAAAGGGCTCAGGAAAATCCTTCCCTTTCCCAATCCTTTCTATGTCCAGATTTCTATATGACCTTTCCATCCTGCTTAGCCTAATTTGGGCTCCAGCTATATTTATTTACATACATAACCACATATTTAATTTTGAACAATCTGAATAGAGCTCTTTTAAAAATTTTCATTTGTTAGCTTGATATTAACATCCCAACGTATGATATATACAGCAAACAGGCAGATACAAATAGTTAGACACACACATACAACTCACTTGTGGAATCTCTCTTTAACAAAAGACAACAGCTGTATCATACAAGGCTGCTTCATGCCCTTGACCTCTCCAGCTCTGTACAGGTGGCTGGTCCCAGAATCTTCCATAAAGGTTGACTGCCTGTATGAATGACAGAGAGTGACATGGCAGATAAGCATTGGGCAAGAGCTGGGTTTCTAGTCTGGCTCTGCCTCAGTTCCATGGGCAACTGTGAGCAGATTCTTCACATCTGGGCCTAAAGAGAGCTCACTGGTAAAACCCTTGATCTAAATCAATTTATGGGATAACGAAAATTTAGAAAATTAAGCTAAGCTCTTGTTCCATACTTTCTTTCTAAATGGGTGGACACAAGGCCTTGATTGCCCAAGCAAATGAAGTACCGGAAACAAGGACATCAAATTCTTGGCTTTTCTGAGGAAGGGTCTATATTAGAGACCTGATCTGAGCATGGGAGTAGAACCAAGGAAACAGGTGAAGGGCAGGCATGGCAATGATGGGTGAGGTCCCTACTGCCCATCACTCATTCAGTCATAGCAAATCAATGTAATATAATGAATCCCTTTCCATGCTGGAAAATTGTTCCCAAGGGGCTCCTCATTTGGCTAGAGCACAGGGTATGGGGTGCCATCTACAGCATCTCAAGAGCCATGGCAAGGGGCTGAGAATGGGGGAAGCAACAACCTCCTATAACTTCTAAAGGCCCTGTTTGTCTAGTTTGGCCCTGTCCATTTCCCAGTGAGGCATCAGTGTTCAGGCTAAGCTTCTGCTGGAAACTGTCTTTCATCTATGGCATTATGGGACTCTACATATGTAGACTGATAGGTTGCAGCACGTCCAAAAGAGCACAGTAAGCAGCAAGGATCTTCCCTTAATGGAGTTTACAGGTAGTAGATAAGGAGAGCCTCTTGTCTAAGGACCCAAGGAGGCATATTCATAAAGCTGAGGACTCTAAAATCCATTCCCTGTGGAACATGGGGCATAACTGGGAAACAGACTTTTGTGCCAATTCTAAAGTACACTGTTGAGGCTCTCCCCAATGGAAAATAGGAAATATACGTGTGACTTTTTTTATATGAGAGTGAGAGTATGCATAGGAACAAGGACCCATCATGTTGAGTGAAATAAGCTAGATAAAAAATTACAAATATTGTATGATCTCATTCATATGAAACACTTAAAATGAGTAAACTTAGAATCTAGAATATGGGTTACCAGGGGATATGGTGGAGGTAGGGAATAGGGAGTTAAGGCTTAAAATGTACAGTTTCTCTTTGGGATGATGGAAAAGTTTTGGCAATGGTTGGTGATTATGGTACACAATATTGTGAATGTAATTAAAAGCACTGAATTATATATTTGAATGTAGTTAAAAGGGTAAATTTTAGGTGTACATATGGTAATTGAAGAATTTTTTTTAAATTCATGGAACTGCACAACACACACATACAACACCTACAAGCTACTACTTCACACCTACAAAGGTGGCTATAATCAAACAGACAGGCATTAATAAGTGTTGAAAAAGATGTGGAAAAAGTGGAACCCTCATACACTGCTGACGGGAATGTAAAGCAGTTCAGCCACTTTGAAAAAGTGTGCAAAAATTTATCAAAATATGAAATATAGAGTTACTATATGACCCAGCAATTCCATTCCTAGGTATATGCCCAAGAGAAATGAAAACATGTATCTACACAAAAGCTTGGACATGGGTGTACCTAGCCAAAAAAATAAAACAGCCCAAAAGCTCAGCAACTGATAAACAGAAATAGAAGGAAACTTTCTGAACATGATAAAGGATATAAATGAAAAACCCACAATTAACATCATATACAATGGTGAAATCCTGAAAGCTTTTCCTCTAAGATAGGAACAAGACAAAGATGTCCTCTTTCACTGCTCCTCTTTAACATTATCTTATAAGTACTTGCTTGAGCACTGAGGCAAGAAAAAGATATAAAAGGCATCCAAGCTGGATAGGAAGAAATAAAAATTTCACTATTTACAGAGCACATGATCCTATACATAGAAACCCCTGAGAAATCTACAAAAAAGCTTCTAGAACTTATGAGTTCAGTAAAGTTGCAGGTTTTAAGATCAATGTACAAAAATCAGTAGCATTTCTGTACACCAATAATGAGCAACCTGAGGAAGAAATCAAGAGGAAAAAAAACATTTACAATAGTAAATAAAAGAATCAAATATCTAGGAATAATTTTAATTAAAGATGTAAAGGACTTATATACAGAAAACTACACAACATTGTGAAAAAGGAAATCAAAGAAGACTTAAATAACTGGAAGAACATTCCCTGTTCATGGATAGGAAGACTAAACATCATTAAGATGTCTATCCTAATCAAACTAATCTACAGATTTAATGCAATCCCAATACAGAGCAATTTTTACTAAGTTGGAAAAACTATGACATTTATTTGGAAGGGCAGGAGGCCCCGAATACACAAAGGTATATTGAAAAAGAAAAATGAAATTGGAGGAATCACACTACTTAACTTTAAAGCAGAACACAAAGCTACAGTGGTCAAAACTGCATGGAAGAGTCATATGCCCCAGGGGGTGGGGAGGAAGGAACAGAAAAGATCAAATGGGGTATATAATGGTCATGGGAAATATTCTTCATTACCTTATATTAATGGACACAGGACATGGTAAATATCATAAAAAATTATTAAACTGTACAGTCTAAATTGTAAACTATACTGTAAACCACTGAAAAATTTTAGTTGCTATATTTTACTATCTGTATAACAGTTATAACAATGATATCATTCATAAAAAAAAAAAAA
>JAQZBX010056796.1:0-18111 GCA_029593785.1 Cabassous unicinctus
ATATATATATTTTTTTTTTTAAGTGTCAATTGGCATGCAAACTGGTAGCTTTCCTGACATTCTTCTTTTGCTTGACTATCTGTATTCCCTTTTCCAAACTGAAAAGGACTGAAAATACCAAGCACTAGTCTACTAGAATAGCCTGTCCCTTACTAACTTGTTAAAACTTTCCATTATTGATGAAGAAATTGACCAACTCCATGGCAATTTCCTGTTTTCTTCTTTCCCTACAGAATTATCCAAACCTAGTGAAGCATGCACCAACTGAACATTTCATACCATAGGAGCAGAATCAAAGTGGGAAGGAACAACAGAAAGGAAACTAACAGACCTGAGATAAATTAAGCAGTCTAATGTCTGACTACAAGCCCACTCCTCATCACCCAATGATAATAACCAACTTGCAATCCCTAATTTGAATATAGACACAGTCAATGGCTATAGTCAACTTGCAATCCTTAATAAAAATGCTTACTAGCCAATCACCACGTGTCTCAACGTCCTGTCTCCACCTCCCTTTTTCTAATCTAATAAATTTGCCTCCCTAGCTTGGGGAGGCAGATTTGAGGCTTTGTCTACTGACCTCCTCAGGCTTTGCTTTGCAGTCAAGCTCTTTCTTCTCCCACAAAGTCTCAGTTCTCTTTTTGGCTAAGAGTGCATCTTGCAAGGACTCACCCTGATCCACTTCAAAACACAAGACATGTTCTTTTCACAGCTTAAACCTAAATTCCATTTGCAAATTCACCTATGTACACTCCCAACTCCTTTGCCATTATAATCCATACCTTATTATTATTAAATTTAATTGTTATAATTTTAGATACTTCTCATTTTAAAATGTTCAAAGTGACTCTCAAATAGATTGTAACTTCACTAAGGTCACCAAGATAGTTAATGAAAAAATCAGAAGTAAGTTTTTGAATACTCATATTAGTTGGTCTTCTAAAATATGTTTGATTTTGCTTTGTTCATACATGGTTTTGTTCACAGCAAGATTTTGAATTAGTGGAGCAAACCTTCATCATTTTTCTATCAACAGTTTCTTCACAAATTTACCCACGGTTGTACATAAAGAAAACAGCTCTAATCTGAAAATGAAAATTTATGAACTTTAAGGCCACACCCAAAAGTCCTTTATAAATTTGTTTTTTCACCCTCTCCAGACCCCTCAAAAACACACAGAAGTTATTCATGTCTAATTTATTATTTAATAAGATTAATATGACAAATAAGTATGTATATATAAATACACACACATTATTTTGCCTCTAATTTCTGGGTTTTCTTTCCCTATGGCTACCACATGAGCCATTTTGATTGAACTTACAAATGAACCTAGTCAAATAGCATTGCATGATTCCTGATTTGTTTGACTTTTTTCTATCAGGATTCATTATTGCCCAAATCAAAACTGACTCTTACTGATTTACAGAGGATTAAATATTCAAAAGTGTGATCGTTAAGTTCATGCGTCAACCTGGCCAGGTGATGGTGTCCAGTCCTTTGGTCAAGGAAGCACTGGCCTGATTGTAAATGTGAAGACATTTCGTAGATTTAAATCATCACTAAGTTGATTGCTTCAGTGGCTGATTACATCTACAACCAACTGAGATTGTCTTCAACAATGAGAGACATTTCATCCAATCAGGTGATGGCTTTAAAGAGAGATTTGATCATTTTGGCAATCAAAAGAGAGAATTTCCATTTCTACCTCTGCCAGACAGCTTCTCCTGGGGAATTCATTAAACATGTTCATGGGAGTTCCAAGCTTGCAACCTGCAATGGAGAATTTGGACTTGCCCTTGTCCATCCCCATAGTGTTGTGAGACAATTCTTATAAAAATCTAATGATATCATATATGTAATATATATGTATCCTGACTATTCTGTTTCCCTAGAGAAGCCTAACTCATACAAAAGGTGTCAAAGCATGCACAGATAGAAAATGGGAAAGGATATGAGAGACTTGCAGCATTCATTACCACAGTGAAAATACAAGACAATACACCAGAGTCAATTGCATGAAAACACTGCTGTGGCCACAAGTGAACCCTGATGCCACAGCTTATGAAGCACTTTCAGCCCAGGCAGCAGCACTGCCACTGCTCTCTGTTGTTCCTGGACAGTAGGAAACACTGGCTCCATGGGAATATCCACTACCCCCATTTCTTTGCATTGTTGTTTCACAGTTAAAATCTGATAATTTGAGCTCAGGTTAAGTGTCCACAAATAAGCTATAAGGGACTCTCGTAAAATAAATCACCAATTTTCATATCTTTTTCATTAGAAATTGCCTCTGTCTTCCACTAGAAATAACAAAATGAGGATTCCAGAAGCTAAGCATGCCCCTTATGATCACTGTCCCTTCCTGTAGGAGTACGTTGACCTGGAAGAGCATAAGATGAACTCATGTGACTTCACAACAAACATGTGCAAAATTGATGATTCATGGAGGATAAATAATTAATTAGTATCCTATTGTTACAGAGTGTGCAATTATGATTTCAAATCCATGATTATATAAAATCAAATCTGTGGATTTATTTCACAGTAAACTCCTATTATAATTAATTTTATGTAACTTTTATTTTCAGTCCCTGATAATCCATAGCACTAGCTATGTGACTTACATTGATTTTAATAAAATTATTTGAATCATAGTAATTATGTTATCAACTTTCTGTAGGAAGCCTTGAAGTTTAAATCATGCTGAATATGGAATGAGTGTATGACTTATGAATATGTTTGCTTGTATCTACAAGAAGAAATTAATTTTACACTCCAGTCAGTAAATAATATAAGCATAAATAACTCTTTAATGTATGCAATGCTTTTCTGCAATTTCTGTTATTCTGAGAATAATATCAAACACAAAGATCATGTTTCCAATGTGTCAACCACTCTCATAAGGTCTTTTCGTATATTAACTTCCATTCCATTCCATTGTCCTCATATTGAACCTTGCTAAATCATTAAGGAGACACATCAATTATTAAATTGATTTTATAACCTCTCAATCTACTCACAAAACACACACAGCTAGAAAAAATCCATTGCAATAAAGCCTTACCAGATGATAACTGAACACATTAGCCTTAATTTAAAAATACACAAGTTAGACTAAAAAATAAAAAGGCTGTTGAAGGAGAGAGAGAGATGTAAAGAAACCAAGGAATTCCTAACTGGAATTCCTGTTACACACAATGAATACATAACTCAGGGAATGCACCTAAACAGAAAAAGTCATTGCAAGTTAAAAAATTCCATATAGCTTTTACATTTTCCTGAAATTTGAGAAATAATTATGGCAGGTAGGCATTGTTTGAAGAAGAAGCTGTAGAATTAAAAGAAACATAGCCCAATGAGGACTAAGAGGAAAAGATACAATTATATACAGGTTGTATATTCAAAGAAACATATGCTTCTACTACTGTAAATATAAGGGATTTTTCAAAATTCAACTTGACTTGGTCTCATTTTGTTTTTCTCTGCAGTTTTCTCATGGCCAAATTCCCATGGAAGGTATAACTTCACTGTGATGAAAATATGGATAGCTATTTTAAGACATTAACATATTGGATTTCAACTTCAGGAGGTCCTGATATCAAATCATGGCTAACTCTAAATATCTCTTTGCCTTGTCAAATTATTTAAATGATATGGATCCTAGTTTTTGTCCTGTAAAATATAGTAGGATCTATCTTTTGGGTTATTACAAGGGCATGTGGTAATGAAAGAACCTCAATAAATCATGATGGCTATTACTATAATTACTCTTTGCCTTTGCTATGTTGTCAAGCACAACTTTGTTATTTGATTTCTGAGAAGTAATATACAGAAAGAGTTGCAGTTCTTCTAAAAGATCTGGAATCATATCATCAAAATTTAATACTAGGATCATTTATTAAATAACTGAATTTGAGCTTGTAGCCCATGTAAAGAATTTGCCAAATGAATTCTTGGCAATTCCATGTCTCCACCTTTGGACACATTTTTTTAAATTACTTAAAATGCATTGCATGATTCATCTTGTAACATCGTAATAGTTGTGGAATACATAGTGGTTTGTGATGGATATTTTTATTTACTCCTAATAACTTTATGTTTCTCTATCCTGCTTTGTGCTCCAGAAGGCTGGCCCTTTTGTTCTACCTCAACAGGTGTCCTTGCCCTCTCTGACTTGGCTTGTCCATGTGCAGCACATTTGAAAGGATCAGAGCAGAGCTGGAGAGGCTACCTTTCTCTATGAAGGGACAGAGCTCCTGCAGGGTGGCTTTTTCTTACAAACATAGAGTACACCAACTTTCAGTCAATACTCTTTCTCCTTACCCTTTCAGACAAAGAAAATGGAATTTCTTTTTGAGAGCTGTGTGGCAATTGTCTTAACCTGCCCACAATTTGTAAAATAGACCCCTCATAAATTTTCTACTAATAATCCCACTTTAAGATTGCCATTTGTATTCTTTCTAAATAATTGAGATACACCCATCACAGTAAGTGACACTAGCAGAATTAGAACAAACCTCCCACTCCTTCATCCCAAGCTTTTGTTATTGTGTTTAGCTGTTTCTCCTCTGTGTAGAAACCCTCTAAACAGCACTCAAAATACATTTAGCTTCTGCAAGACTTTTGATTGATTGCCCTCTTCACTGCCCCTTTCACTTCATTGTTCCCCAGCCTGTAGATGAAGGGATTTAGCACAGGGGTAATGATAGAATAGGAAAATGAAACTAGATTCTTGCTTTCAGATGACTGGTTAGATTGGGACTGTAGATAGCTCAGGCTGGCAGTTCTATAGAAGAGAGACACCACAATGAGGTGAGATGAACAAATGGAAAATGCCTTCTGGTGACCAATATCAGAGGGTATCTTCAGGATGGTTGTGATTGTGGAAATTCACGAGTGGGATTCTGTCTTTTCCTGCAAGACAAAGGTGCATGGAAAGAAAACAGTCTTTCTTTGGATGCTAAAGCAAGTGTCATTTCTTCTTTGCTGAGTTTCTTTTTATCTCATTCCATATGATTTACTGATCTATATCTAAAATAATCTCAAGGTTACTCTTTAATCTTTTATGGTTCGAGTGGGAATACACTGTGCATTGTTTTTCAGAACATTGATTATAACATATTTATAAAGAACAGGAGTCTATGTGCACAAGTTTGTTTTTAAAACAAAGATGAAGGGGTAAAATATGTCATGACAAGAAGCCTTGGGGCAGGATGGCGCCAGCCGTTTTCAGACATCAATGTTCAAGGGGTTCCATGAACTCCATCCAGCCTCTGAGAACCTGCCTGACACACTACATCTCCCTCTTTTTTATTTTTTAAATTAATGAAAGTAAAGACGATATCATCTTTACATTTCAGGGTTTTTATCTTGCAGCACACACAAATTAAAGGAATAATAACATCTATAATAATTATTAATTGAATCCAATCATGAATATTAAGATGTGGCAGCCACTGAGAGGGTTTTAAATCACCAAGAATAGATGCAATAGTGGCAGAATATTTCAGGTTGCTAATATGATGTTTCTTATGCAAATCTTGTTGGAGGGAAAGCAATTCCTTTGCTAAATTGGGGTGAAAGCAGTTAGTTAATTTTTGTTCAGTTATTTGCCAGGAATCATTCCATATGATGGGCAATGGGGGTAACACAGATATGTGAAAAATTAAAAACACAAGATAATTTTAAACTAGTATTGAAAGCTTCTTGCCATTGTCCAATCCAAAGGAAGGAGGCCTCGAGAGCTTCTAATCTACACATGATTTCACTATCTATACTGGTTTGAATTAACAAAAGGGAGGCTTGGTGATCAAGCCTTTTTAATCCTCCCCATGTAATAATGGGAGGTTGTGAGTCAGCTTTGCAGGGTGTTCGATCTTGAATTTTCATACATTTTAACGGCACAACCAACTCATCTGGGGTCATAGTCATGTTCAGCTTGAAGGTGATTTGTTGGAGACCCTTCTCGGGCAGATCCATGGTAAGGTTTGATATTTCTTGTGGGCAACCACCAAACACCTGTAGAGGTAGAAACACATGCATAACCACCACCCCAAGTTATCAATGAGGCAGGCCCTTGCCAGTCTGACCCTGCTTCTGGGTCTCTGTACCAAACCATGGTTTGGTACATGATGCTGTGGTTCCATTAAAAAATGTCTTTCAATAGCTGAGTGAGAATGTGCATCTCTGTTTAAAAATTTTAAAGTATGTAAAACCTTTTGTAATTGATCATGGGGAGGTAGATACTTATTCCTCCTTTTCTGCCTTTTTAAATAAGATTTAAGAAGATAATGTGAACGTTAAACCATGGCTTGGCACTGAGGATTATGAGGAATTCCAGTAATGTGTTGAATACCCCAATCCTTTAGGAAAAGATGGAAACTATGAGAAGTGTAAGCAGAACCATTGTTAGTTTTGAGAGTTCATGGATGTCTCAATGTAGCAAATGCCTGTAACAGATGAGAACAAACATGGAAAGAACGTTCGCCAGTGTGAAGGGAGGCAAATATGCAATGAAAAAAAGTATCAATAGCAATATGTATATACTTTAATTTACCAAAAGAAAGAAAATGATTAACATCCATTTGCCAAAGTTCATTTGGCTGGAGTGCAGGAGGATTGATGCCTTTAACTGGAATGGGAAAAGTAATTGCTTGACAATCAGCACATTTCTTTAATAATTTGTTTAGCCTGGGAATGGGAAAGATGAAATTGTTTTACCAAGGCTTTGGCATTTTGGTGGAAGAAATCATGAGAAGCTTGAGCTTGTTGAAAGGGCAAGGTTGACATCATTGCAAGACGGTCAGCACAGTCATTTCCTTCAGTAAGTGGATCTTGCAAAGAAGTATGTGAATGGGTATGCACAATATTAATGGGCTCAGAACATTGGTCAAGCAGGGATTGGAAAGTAAGGAAAAGGGAGTGTAAAACTTTACCATTAGAAAGATTAATCAATGAGGTATGAACAACATAGACCGTATAAGCAGAATCACTAATAATATTTAAGCTTGATTAGGAAAGTTTTGCAAAGTTGCAACAACAGCAGCAAGCTCAGCCTTTTGTGTGGTTGTTTGGTGAGACAGCACAAAGGATTTCCATCCATCAGTTGTTTTCCAGGTGATAGCTGCTTTGCCGCTGCGTCCAGACCCATGTACAAAAACAGTAAGTGCTAGTGGAATGGGTTGATGTTAGACAATATGGGGAAAATAAAGGGTAAGAAATGAAATTTTTGTAATAATTTATCTGATGGTTGGGTGAATTTTACTTCACCATAAAAATCAAGCATAGACAATTAGAAATCTAAGGAAGTAGACAAAAGTGTGTTAAACTGCCTGCTGGTAATTGGAATAAAAATATAAACTGGATATTTTCCAGTGATCTGTAAACAGCATTGTCACCGTTTGGAGATTAGAAAAGAAAAGGATCGAAAGTAAGGAGCTAAAGATTTTGTTGGTGTATGTGCTAAGAATACCCATTCAAGGATCCACACAGAAGGGTCAAGCTGTCTAATTATACCTTTAGGAGAATATGGAGTAAATAAACAGAAAAGATGAATAGGGTAATCAGTATCATATCTACGAAGATATTTTTTAGATATGGCACTTGAGATGAGAGATAACTCTTTTGGCCTCAGGAGTGAGGGTTCTAACTGAAGTTAGCTGAGAGTCCCCTTGAAGGGTATTGAAAAGATGTTGGTGGTGATAAGTAGGAATGCCTAAGGCTGGGTGAATCCAGTTAATAATGCCTAACAAATGTTGTAAATCATTTAAAGTAACAGTAGAGGACAAGGTTAATTGCAAATGTTGTGGTCATATAGTGCAGTTTGCAAGGATATAACCCAAATATTGCCATAGTTCCACCTTTTGGCTTTTTCCTGAGCAATTAATAGTCCATTTTCCTGGATAACCTTTAGAATTCTTTGCAATAAAATTTGTAAAAAATTATCTGTAAGGGCTGAGACAAAGATATCATCCATGTAATGATATAAGATTATGTTGTGATATTTATTTCAAATTGGTTGCAATATTTGATGTATAAGGTACTGACAATTTGTGGGGCTATTAAGCATCCCCTGTGGGAGGGCTGTCCATTGATAGCAGTGGATTAGAGAATTATAATTAAAAGAAGGAAGGGAAAAGGTAAATCAAGGCTTATCTTGTGCAGCTAAACGTATGGTGAAAAAGCAGTCTTTTAAACCTATAACAATAAGAGGCCATTCTTTAGGGAGCATAGCATTCTTATGAGAGCCAGGTTGGAGGACTCCCTTAGGTTGGATTATTTTATTAATTTGTCAGAGATCATGTGTAAGTCTCCATTTTCCAGACTTTTTAGGAATAACAAATATAGGATTATTTCAAGGACTATGAGAAACTTCAACTCTGCCATTGAACAATTGTTCTTGAGATAAAAGATGAGTATGATGGAGTTTCTCATCTAATAAGGGCCACTGGTCAACTCAAATCGGCTTATTAGAATTCCAGGTTAAGGACAGAAGAGTTAATCTGCCAGTGGCCACTTCTAAAACTGTGGAATGATAACCTGAGCATCCCATTGTAAGAGAAGGTCTAGCCCCCATAAGTTTATAGGTATAGGGACAATATAAGGTTGGAATTGTCCTTCCTGGCCTTCTGGCCCAATAACCTGTAAGGGAGAAGAACTTTAGTGCGTGGTAGTATATCCACGTATGCCTTGCAAAGGAAAAGGACAAGATTCCTTACACCAAGCAGATGGTGAGGAATCTTCAGAAGTTACTGAAACATCAGCTCCAGTGTCTACCAATCCAGTAAAAATTTTCCTGTTAATAGAAATAGATAACATAGGCTTATGAATGTGTAAAGAGTGGGTCCAAAACTGCTGAGAGTTAGTGCTGACAAAACTTTCTTGCCGTAGTTTTGTAGCAGATGTTAATTTGTGTTGAAGGAAGAGTAATAGCTGAGCTATTTTCTGTCCCTCAGGTGTAACTTGGAATGAGGGAGAGCTGAGCATAATTTGAATTTCTCTAGTATAATCATTATTAATAACTCCTGGGTGACCAACAAAACCTGAGCGGGTAGTACTGGAACATCCCAGGAGGAGGCCAGAAGTGTTGGTGGGGAGAGGGACCCAAACCCCAGTAGGAGCTAGTTCTATTTTATTTTGCTCCTTAAGAGTTATTTCTTGGGCAACACATAGGTCGAACCCTGCGCTGCCAGTGGTGGCTGCTTTAAGGTCAGTGACTGTGATTTGGGCATTTCCCAAAAGGCTTGTTGTTTGTTCTGGAATGTTTTTGGAGTGCCAGGAGCCCCACTCCTCCTGAAGTTTCCTGACAAAGGGCGTCCTTGATCATTAAAGTGAGACTTACATTGATTTTCCCAATATTTGCCTTTTTTACAGTAAGGGTATATTTGATTAGGGAACCGCCCTGGTCCTCCAGAATGAGAGGTACTATTTTTTTGTAGATGCTCCTTTTTTCCACATTTAAAGCAAGTGGCATTAGAAGTTATAATGGCAGCTAAAACTTTTGCTTTGTGAGTGTCAGTACCAACATTCTAACAGGCTTTTAAAAATTCTCCAGTAGTGACAGCCGTAGATTTAACAGGCAGAATAATAGTTGACAATCTATGTTAGCATTTTCATAGGCCACCTGCATTAACAGTGTTTCAGCAACCTGGCTGTTATATATTCACCTATCTGTAGCTTCTTTAAGTTGGTCGATAAATCCATATATGGTTCATATGCCCCCTGCCGGATAGATGCAAAGGATTTTTGATGAGTTTTTCCTCCAGGGGTGGACTTCCAGGCTCTGTGAGCAAATTCAGAGCACTGCATAAATAATTTTTGATCAGCCTGAGCCTGTATTTGGGGTTTAGTAAATTGCCCAATGCCCAGGAGGGCTTCAAGGGTTACCGGTATTTGGTGGTTAATGTTACTAATATGTTGTTGCTTTGTTCTCTCTCGATATTCTGTTAACCAAATGCTATATTGAGCAGGTGTGGTTAAATTAACTACTAAAATTTTCCAATCAGCAGGGATCATGGCATACATTGTGGCTAATGCCCCCAATAATCTTTCATTATAAGGGGAGTGCATATAATGATCTTTTATGCTACAATTTTATTCCTTAAAGATATTATAAGGGAGAGGCTCTTGAACCTGCTGTTGTTGAGGTTTGAAAACAACAGGGATCAAGGAAGCAGCAAAGTCACCCTCTTTTAATCCTTCTTGTAAATACCATTGCATCTGAGGGATGAAATTATGATAAGTTTCACTTTCATCTTGACTGACTACATAAGCTTTAGGAGCCGTTCAAGGTGGAAGGTCCAGGGCTGTAGGAAGGGTTGTAGAAGGAGTTAGATCAAAATCAGAGTCAATCTGAATTGGTACTAAAGCCACCTTAATCAAACCCCACAGGACTAAATCATTATGTGTTACAGAGCCACCTGCTTCTTGATGATAGTTTAACTTTTCTCCTACCCATTTCCAATCCTTAAGATCTAAGCTTCCTCTAAAACAATCTCAAGGTTACTCTTTAATCTTTTATGGTTCGATTGTGAATACATTGTGCATTGTTTATCAGAACATTGATTATAACATGTTTTTAAAGAACAAGCTCTCTATGTGCACAAGTTTGTTCTTTAAACAAAGATCAATGGGTAAAATGTGTCATGACAAGCGGCCTCGGGGGAGAATGGCACCAGCTGTTTTCAGCAGTCAAAGTTCATGGTTTTCCATGATATCCATCCAGCCTCCAAGAACCTGCCTGACATGTCACAGGCCCATATCAATAAATTCAGTAGGATCCAACTTTATATTCCTTCCACCATTATCCCATACCCTTAGTATCCATTCCCACACTTATTCTCCCAATTTATGCCTATATAAGTTGGAAAAGTCATGCAGTTCTTTCAAGGTATAGTGTATTTCCTCATGGGTCACACCTTGAATTTCACCTTTGGGGGCTTGTTATTTTAGTCTAGTAATGGGTCTCAAAGAGAAGAGGGGTGATGGGCATGTATAAGGAGAAGGATTAGAAATATCTTGCAAGCTACTGATCTCAGGGCATTCCTTTGCATTTACTTCTGGTGAGACAGGGTTAATCTCTTCATGTAGGGATTGGAAGGGAGATTCCTCAGAGCAGGCTGGAAGCTGAACAGTGCATGCTAGAGTTTGGCTGGTACCTGCCTCAGGGCTGGGAGGAGGTACAGACTCTCTGGGGCAGGCTAGAGGCTGGGCAGTGCAGGCTTCAGTTTGGCTGGTACCCACCTCAGAGCTGGAAGGAGGTCTGGACTCCCTGGGGAAGGCTGGATGTTGGGTGATACAGGTTGACAAGTTGTGTTCTCCATAGCACAGACCATCACAGGTTTATCTGGTAAAGTCTCCACAGAATTTAGGGTTCCAATGTCCCCAACAATATTTTCATCATCCCCTAAATCTCCATCCCAATCCTCTGAGTTCCACTCCTTTCCAATCAATGCTTTCTCTTTAACTGCAGAAACTCTGTGGGGTTGAGGTTTTCATTTCCTTTGTAACTCTGCTACTAATACAAAGAGAGTTTGAGTTTTGTTCTCAGATATCTCAAGCCTGTGGCTGCAGGAGACAAGGTTTTCCTTCAGAGCACACATAGAAACTTTCACATCATTCATGCAGCATTTAAGTTGCAAATTTGGAGCCTTTAGCTCATCCCTTTCTTTTGTAACTGTATCCAGAGTATCTAGGAGGAGTCAGCCAACATCATTATACCTTTTGACTCCACAAAACGTTGTTAAGGTGTTGAAAACACTCTCATCCAGATCCTTGCTTCTTATAAGGATGGATGTAGGGGAATCCAGTGATGATAATTTGTGTAGCTCCATTGCTAACTCACCACATGGACTCTTATTGGCCTCTTCATTATTGGAATGGGAGTCATTAGTACCCTTGAGTCCAACTAGAGTAGAGAGCCAATTGCAAACTTCCCAGAACCACCTCAGATATCCAATATTTAAAATTCTGTTCCTCAAGAACTACCCCTACTCCTGCAGCAAGCTGTATTAGTCAGGATTCTTTAGGGAAGCAGAAACAACAGGAGGTATTTGTAAATTGTATGAGATTTTATAAGAGTCTCTCACATGACTATGGAGTGCACAAGTCGAGGTTCCTCAGGCAGGCTGCAAACTAGGGACTCTGATGAAAGTCCAATGAAAGTCCTTGATGAGTTTCCAGGAGACATTGACTATTCAAAGATGAGCTGGGAAATTCTCTCTGAATGCTGAAATCACTTCCCCCTTTAAGGCATTCAACTTATTGGATATAGCATCACTCATTGCTAATGTTAATCTCCTGGTTAATACAGATGAAATAATCCATCTTTGCAGTAAACTCAACAATGACTAAAGCCCATAAATGTCCTTGTATTACAATTAGCCCAGTGCTTGCTCAACCAAACAATTGGGCACAATTACCTGGCTGAATTGACACATTAGCCTAACCATGACAGATCCCATGGGACAGATGGTTGGGACTATCTTGCTTGCAGTTGCAGACTCTCTGTTCCTTGAGATGGTTGCTGTCCATCATCATGTCCTTGTTAGTTGTCCTGGGTGAGTCCAACGATCTGGAGAGTCGGTGTTGCAACTCTATTGAAATTCAGGGTTTGATGGACACATGGAAAGCCAAAGATTTAAGTATCTTGGACACACACTTATGAACTCTAGTAATAACTATAGTTTCAAATAGAAGGAACACAAGAGCCATGTGTAGTGAAAACAGTCAATCACCCTGTAGCCCATAACATACCCAGGTGTAGAGAAAATAAAAGAATAAAGAATAAAAATTTAAATATATATATAAAATATAAAATAACAAACCAAAGAAACAAAAACAAACAAACAAAAAAAAAACATATATTAATTTGCTGTCACAATGCTGTTTGTTCTCAACCCCCACTCCCTAAGGAGCAAGTGGGTGCCTGACAACTCACTGGATCACTCTCTGGATCCCTTCTCTTCAGGACTGACTGGTCACCTACAGCTCCTGAGCCTCCTCTCCTGCCACTCCATCTCTCAGGGTGGTTAGGTTTTTTATTTGTTCTTTTCTTTTCTTTTCTTTTCTTTTCTTTTCTTTTCTTTTCTTTTCTTTTCTTTTCTTTTTTTTTTTAGGAGGTTCAGGGACCTCATATATGTAAGTCAGTCTTTGAACTAGTAAGCTACAACCCTGAGCTACATTCTGCTCCACTGGTTAGGCTTCTGATAGCTCCTCATCTGTCTCTCACCACCTCTTTTCTCTCAGGCCAATTGGGCTTCTGATGATTTGTTTGTTGCCTTTCCCGGGTTCACTTTCTCCAGGACTGTTAGGCACCTGTCAGTCCACCCCCTCACTGATCCAATTCCTCTATCTTGCAGGGTAAGTGGGTATGACATCCTGCTTGACCAGCTCCTTCCTCCCCTTTCCCTGGAGCCACTCCAGCTCTGACTGATGTTCCCCCCATCCCCCACTGCTCTGCCTACACTATCTCCCTTACCCCCTATAACTGTCTTCCCCTGAGTTGGCTGGGTGCTGGTCCCACAATTGTTTGCCCTGCAGCTTCCTTACTCAAGAGCCTTTTGGGACTGCTATGCTCCCTTGGCCACCTGGGGGCTTTTCTTTCTCTCAGAAGTGGTTAAGTGCTGGTCTTCTGCCAAGTCAATCCCTGGATTCCCTGTTCCTCTGAGCCATTTGTGTGTGATTTGAGTGCTTTCTCTCCTACAGCTTCCTTTTCCCCTGGCAAACTGGGTCCCCCCTCTCTAGCTGCATTCTCCAATTGCCCCCACAGTCCCATGGCTTCCCTTCTGCCAGGCAAACCTGCCTACCTTCACACAGCTTCTGGAGAAGTGCTGTTTGTCATTCCCTACTCCGTGATCTTGGATCTGCTGTCAGTTAGATTTTAAAACAGAAATTCCAGAATTTGCAGGTCTAAATTTTTAACAAATTCTTCTTCACAGATATCTTCTCAAAGAACACATACTAAATACTATACCAACTAAACAAACTTTTTAAAAAGTAGATGAATGCTTCCTAAGAGAAAGTCTTCCTGCAATTTTCGTGGCCCTTCCAATCACATTATTATGTAAAAGTTTTACTATTGTCCTTTTCTGCCAGGGCTACAGTGACAAATAAAACACAATGGGTGTGCTTAAATACCAGAAATTTAGTCTCACAGATTTGGACTCTAGAATCCAAAATCAAGTTTCAACATGCTATGCTTTTATCTGGAGTCTGTAGCATCTGCTGCTGGCTTGCCACAGTCCTTGGGGTTCCTTGCTTTGCATCTCTTCCACTGTCACATGGACACGAATTCATCCTTAGGCTTCTTCTTACTACTTGCTTCCAGAATATAGGAAAACAAGGAAAGGATTGGGGATAGGGAATGGGAAATTAAAGCTTAAAATGTGCATGGTTCTTATTTGGGATAATGGAAATTTTTCAGTAATGAATGTTAGTGATGGTGTCATAACACTGTGAAAGCAATTAACAGCACTGAAATATATCTTTGAATATGATTAAAAGGGGAACTGTTAGATTGTATACGGCACAGAAAGAAAATTTTTTAAAACTCCAAGGAACTACACTACACAAACAGTGAGCCCTAAGTTGAACCACAGATTTCAATTACTGGTACAATTTTTAAAAATGTGCTGTCATCAATTGTAACAAATATTCCACAACAAGGCAAATAGTGGTGGTGGGGTGGCATATGCAAATTATGTTTTATGCATGATTTTTCTGTAAATGCACAATTTCTTGAATAAAGAAAAAGAATGAGTGAAAAAGAGAATATTGTAACCACAGACAGAACAGAAACATAAAAACCAACAAATATAAATCAGATTTTGTCTTATTAGCAATGCAATCAGAAGACAATGGAAGGACATCTTTAAAGTGATATAAAGTACCATCAACATAGAACTATAGTTTTGGTGGAAACCACTTTCAAAAATGAAAGTTATATATTCATCACACTCCATCCTGTCATTGACATTGAATGCAGTTCTAAAACTTGGACAGAGTTCATGAAACAGCTATTTGAAGATTTTGAAAAGTAAAAAGGAGCAGGTACATTGAGGAAGAAGATGAAGTTTGAAAATACCACTGAATTGAGTAGATCATTTTTCCCTCCTGTACAATCCTCCTCAATATGCTTAATTAATTGTACATTCCTCCTGTCTGTAACAAATCTCCCTTCATGTGGTTTGCCCTTAGTCCTGACGCTGCCAGACTTGTACATGCTGGTCACACTGGCTAAAACCCCAGCCCTGGAACTCCACAATGCCTGTTTTGCCAGCTTTCAATGAGAATCAAATTACATCCTCAGCTGCTGACTGTTCTTGCCATCTTGCAAATTTTGATAATGCAAATACTGAAAATCATTTGTATCTAACTTTAATGTCATGGGTGATACAAATATCATATATTTTGTTGAAATAAATAAACCTGATCTATTTGACTCAGTTTTTGCCAGCTCCTCATTGCATTAATTATTTAAGTTTTAGAGTAAGTCTTGGTTTCTCATAGTATAAATGCTCTGGTTTTATCCTTCTTCTAAAATATTTTATTGTTCCTCTTGGTTCCTTGCTTTTAAAAATTGTTATATAATTTACTCTTCTACAATATGAGAAATTATGATACATTTTGATTGAGTTTTCTTTGAATCTACAAATAATTTGGAGAAAATTATTTTCATCATATTTTATACAAACCCTAAATACCACATATCTCTTCACTGATTTCTTTTGTAAAGGATTTTCCATTTTGTAATATTTTATCTAAATATTTTATTGTTACAAGGTTTTATATTATAGTTATTGTTCACTTACTAATTTTTTCTTATGAACCAAATTTTTAAGTTATTTTATATTTTGTACATTTAATTTATTTTAATACAATTTAATTTTTTGCCTAACCCAAATCACCAAATATTTTCCTCTATTTCTTTTTTTAAGTTTTATCATTTTAGGTTAAGTTTAGGTTAATGATCATATTGCATTGTTTTCATAGAGTGCAAATGTGTATTAAAATGACTTTTACATATAAATATTCCATTGTTCCAATACCTTTCATTGATGTGGATATATCTCTGTTTCACCTCTTTACACCTCTGACCAGAATTAGTTCTCTATTTCTGGACTCTCTATTGTAGTCCATTGTTCTTTTTGTTGACCTTGACATCAGTAACCTGCTACCTGAATTTCTTAACTTTTATACTAAGTTTTGTTTAATGTAAAGTTATTATCCAAATTTGTTATCCTTTTTCAAAGTTGTTTTAGCTATTTTAGATCCTTTGCATTTTCATAAGAATTTGAGAATCAGCTTGTCAATTACTACAGAAAACCAGCTGGAAGTTGGACTAGAATTATATGGTATCTACTATTTTCAACAAAATGATCTAACAATATTGAGTCTTCTGACTAATAAACATGGTTAATTTCTCGTTTCATTTAATTATTTTTCAATTTCTATAAGCAATATTTGGTAATTTTCAACATGTAGATTTGTCACATCTTTTATGAGATATCTTGGCAAATATTTCAAAAATTTGATAATATGTAAATAGTATTTTTAACTTTAAATATTCAATTGTTTATTGCTAGTATATAAATAGAATGGATTTTTGTATATTGATCTGATATCTTGTAACCTTGGTAAGCTTTCATCTTAGTTTTAGTAGCATTTTATATATTCCATTGGATTTTTACATAGATGATCAGTGTGTTTGCAAATAAAGAATATTACTTCTTCTTTTCTGGATGCCTTTTCCTTGTTTTCCTTGCCTGACGTATTGACTAGAACCTCTATTCAATGTTGAATACAAGTGGTGGGAACAGACATCCTTATTTTCTTCCTGATCTTATGAGGAAATGATTTAATCTTTCACCATTACAAATGATATTAGTTATAGATTTTCCATAGATGCCCTTTATCTAGTTGAGGAAAATTGCCTCTGACAGATGCTATCAAGAAAGACTAATTGATTTCATGAAATGCTTTTTCTGCATCTATTGAGAAGATTATTTGACTTTTTTAGATTGTTAATATGGTAAATTGCATTGATTTTTTAAAAAAATGTTAAATCAGCTTTACATTCCCTCTTGGTCGTTTGCTGGATTGAATTCATTAAAACTTTGTTTAGAAATTTTGCATCTTTGTTCATGACAGATATTGGCCTGTGGTCTGCTTTACTTGTATTGATTCTGCCTGGTTTAATATCAACATTAAACTGGCTACATAGATTTAGCAAGTAAGTATTTTGTCTTTTAAAAATTTTTGGAAAAGTTTGTATAGATTTTGTGTCACTTTTTACTTAAATATTTGGTAGAATTCACCAGAGAGCCCAACTGGGCCTAGAATTTTCTTTGTGGGAAAATTAACTACAATTTCCATTCATTGAAATGATCTGCATGAAATAAAATCAGGCAATCATTACGTTCACCTTATTTTTCCTCAGGTCTCAGGAATCACTGTCTCTCATCACTGGTGTCCCATATCTTGAAAGTATGTTTGTGGGTATGTGTGTGTGTGTGTGTGTGAGTGCATGTGTGATGTATACACCAGCGAGACAGAAGGAAGGCAGAAGACAGCGGTAGGCATGAGATGAGAGAAAGAGAGAGAGAGGGAGCTACTCTACATTTTGTTGTTGTCAATCTAGGCTGAGGTAAACCTGGTTCCTGTTACTTCACCTTGTACAAAATTGAATATCTGTTTGTATTGTTTATATAATTATATATATTCATGTATGTATTGTTTTAATATTTATATATTGGGGAAACTGCCTGAGTAGCAGGAATGCTAGCATTTTCTTTAGGGAATTCTAGTATTTTTGTAATTATAGGTTTAACTTAGGGTTTCCGCAGGTATGATCAATATCACAAATTCGTTGCTTCTCATTGCAACACAGTTAATGATGGCAATTTAATCTAAATTTCATATTGGTAAAACTGGTCTATAATTGATGTAGGTTTTTGCAATGACATCAAAATCTTCAAAGAAGAAATTTGTATATTTCAATAGTTTCTTTGAAGTATAGTCTCATTCTTTGAAAGGAAAATTCAGCCAAAGATGTCACTTTGTTTCTTATAATAGCTCCTTTGTTCACATCTTTTTTTTTTTTTTTTT
>JAQZBX010056798.1:0-18124 GCA_029593785.1 Cabassous unicinctus
GCACGCTGCAGCTAAAACGATGATTCCGAGCAGGATATGCCCTTTGCTCTTGGTCTGAAAGCAATACTTTCCTGAATTTCTGGATCGATGTAAAACACACTCTGTCCAGATACGGAGCTAACTTTTTAAAATGTATTGTCTATCTCTAAATGGTTATTTGAACCTTCACATTAAAGATGATTTTGAGAAAAATCTGTGCCTTAAAAATTGAAGTTAAAAAGACCATAAAACATAAGTATGAAAATAGGGCAGTTTTTATTTCCAGGAAAACTTAATTATGGTTTACTACTTGGCTCGGCAGTGAACATTACTTAGATGAGCGTAATAACATAAATAAACAAACTGAGTCAACAGCCTTGTTCTCATAGTATTGGAAATGGGGCCATGAGGGCAGATGCCTTCCTCGTAGATGATGCCTAAAACTGGTAAATCACAGTACGCTGTCACAACTGAGAACCATGGAGGCAACCTCAGAAGAAACAGCCAAAGACAGACGGAGAGGGAGGACGGACTCGGGCGGGGACTCCTGCTTTTGATTTGTTTTTTAATCTTTGACTTTTAAAATTGTGTGCAAATATTTCTTTAAAAATAAAAAGTAATTTATACTTAGCAACACATGACATTCTTGAAAATAAAAACTAACAATTAGAAGAAAAGAAAAATTAAAAAAAAAACCACTGTTAGCGTCTTAGAACCTCTGCTTCCTAGCACTTTTCTATGTCCACTCGAGTCCATTTCATTGTATGTTTAAACAAAATGACATCGTACACAAATATTGTTTGACAGCTGGCCATTGTCACTTAACCTTACATCCCGAGTGTCTTTACAGCATTAACTATATTATTCAAAAGCAAAAACATAAAAACTTTGGCACAGGAGATGCTGTTTTTGGCCCCTAAAATGCTCCTCACGTGCACGTACATGTGCTCCTAGTGGGCAGAGGGGCACGAGGATTTCCGTGCCTACAGGCTGAGCAGTTGGTGAAGCAAGAAGACTGTGAGTCTGTTTTCTCCTTCGTTTTGGCCCTGCAGCTTGTCCTTTCCTCTCACAGGTGGGGAGTCCAGCCTGCATCTTCAGCTGTGTGTTGCAGACCAGTGTAAAAACAGCCAGGCCATCCGTGAGGATGTCAGAGCTGCGGCCACGAAACCAGACCAGATGGAAGAGACGCTCACTTGTATTATCTGCCAGGAGCTGCTGCACGACTGTGTGAGGTAAGTGAGGAGGCTCCCAGGGTCACAGAGCTGGGCTCAAGTGTGACGCTCGTTGGGTCCTGCCGTTGTGGGGGAGGCCCTGGGTGCCGGGGAAGAGGGAGCCTGTGGCTGCACAGGCCTTTGAACCGTGTTTTGCGATTGCATCTGCTCAGGTTGATCGCTTGCTCGTATGACTGGCAAGGGGACAGCCCAGTCCCTGGAGACTGAGGCCACGGGAGAGCCACTGGCATGGCCGTCTCACCTGCGTGGGCCAGTCTGCACCTGCAGACAGAGAGCAGACTATGTGGCATTTTAAATGTTTCCTAGTTAAGGAAATGAGAGTTAACAAAGGACGAAGGTCCCAGGAATAGCTTGGAGAACCTTCTCCTCACCCCTTCTGTGGGCACTGAAGAGTTAGGGCCTGTCCAGATGCCAGTATATCCCTGTATTCATGAGTCACCATCAACCCTCGCCCCTTCCGAACATAGCAGTTATCATACGGCTGCTGGTTTCTTCTAATTAACAAGATGGCATGAAAGTATTGATAGGTTGAGTAATGTTTTCCTGTGGGGACCATTTCCCAAAGCTGTGAGGTACAAAAGTCTCTTGGGTCTCACTGCGGATGTCAGATCCATCATTCCAGGTGGGCTTTGGCAGGAGAGACCACATCCACGTCCACTTGAAGGCTGCGGTGCTCCAGGTTATTTATACAGGACCGGAGGCCCACACGAGGCAGGGAAGGCTCATCTCCAGGCAGAGGTGCAGCTGCTGGAAGCACCAGCTGGAGGCTGTGACGTGGCAGGAAAGCTCAGTGGCTTTCATGTGCTTGCTTTCTGGTTTGGGGCTCAAACCTCAGCCCGAGCAGGGACCCAGCCTCCTCTGGAGAAGAAGGTCCCTGCGCCACCCCTGCTTCTCAGCTTCTGGCAGGTTGGGCCCCACAGTCTGCCTGTCCCTCGGATCCTGTCTGTCCTCTCATCTGGGTCTGTGGGTCTCAGTCACAAACCGCTTTGCTGCTGCTGTCCCAGCTGTTTGGAGACGTGTCCGTCTTTGTGCTCACAGCCTGCAGCCCTGCATGCACACGTTCTGCGCAGCTTGCTACTCGGGCTGGATGGAGCGCTCGTCCCTGTGCCCGACGTGCCGCTGTCCTGTGGAGCGGATCTGTAAGAACCACATCCTCAACAACCTGGTGGAGGCGTACCTCTCCCAGCACCCAGGCAAGTGCGGGGGCAGCCCCCAGACCTGTTCTGTGGGCAGTGCTGAGGCTGCGGGTCAGCATCAGTGGTTTGGTTTGTGCTCTCCTAAGGTGCATTGCAAGCCAACAGCGATGGGGTCCTTTGAATTGTAGACAAACGTCGCACTGAAGAAGATGTGCGGAGCATGGATGCCAGGAATAAAATCACTCAGGACATGCTGCAGCCAAAGGTCAGGAGGTCTTTTTCTGATGAAGAGGGAAGCTCTGAGGACCTGCTGGAGCTGTCAGACGTCGACAGTGAATCCTCAGATATTAGGTAGGAACTGGGCCCAGCTGGGGCTTGGGGATGGGGTGGCAGTGCACTTGGTACCGCTAGAATTACGAGTTCCTCACTCGTTTGAGCTTATTTTTCTGATGTGTGACATCGAGATAGAGACTTCTCCTTCCTGTAATCGCATAGTGAGGACTGGGCGGGCACCTGGAGAAGCCCCTGGCCAGTGGGTATCTGAGTGTCGATGTTATCTTCTCCATCTCACGTTCTCCTCGATTGCTTACACTCCTCATCATAGTCCTTTTTTTTTTTTTTTTTAAACAATTTATTGAAGTATCTCATCATACATGAACATACATAATAAGTGTGCAGTAAACATTGTGAACTTACGAAACAAACATGCATAACATGATACAGGGCTCCCACACATCACCCCACCACAAATACTTTGCATTATTGTGAAACATTTGTTAACAAATTATGAAAGAGCATCGTCAAAGTATTACTACTAACTATAGTCCGTATCTTACTCTCCTATACATTTTTTTAAAGGGATTTATTTATTTACTTTTATCCATTCCCGCCCCCCCCAGTCCCCCGTTTTTGCTATATTTGTGTCCATTTGCTGGGCAACTCTCTGTGTCTGTTTCCTGCCCTCTCTTTATCCTTCTCCTGTCTTCACTGGGATTCAATCCTTGGAATCTCTGATGTGGGAGAGAGGCGTCCTACCACCTCCACCACATTAGTTCCTGTTTTCTCGGCGCATCTCATCTTGACTCTCCCTGTGTCACTCTCCTTTTACGTCATCATCTTGCCTGACGGCTCACCGACTCGCAGGGCCTGGGGGGCTCACTTGCTCGCCGGGCCTGGCGGTGCACCCACGCATGCGGCCTTGTGGCCCATGCACCTTCTATATTTTTCTTTATTTTTACTGGGAGGTCCCAGGGATCGAACCCAGGTCCCACCATATGGCAGACAGACACCCAACCACCCGAGCCACATCCATCCCCCTGCTATATCTCTCAAGGTCGACCAAAGATACCCAAAGTTACAGTCTTTTCCCATACAGCATGGTCATATAATAAATCAGGCTTAGTTTATCACCAGCATTCTGAAAACCAGACCCAGGGAGAAAAACTAGGTCTGGGAACACATGCAAGGTTTCTAATATAGCGAATGTTTAGCCTACCCTGGTTATCACAAAATCAGGTCAGTGAGAATATTCGCAACTCATCATAGTTCTTGGTTGGTGGGCTGTGGCAAAGGGTCATAACTTAAAGCGTGCCATTTGTTCCCCCTGGAAGCATTTGGATTTATTTTCTTATTATTTATTTCTCCCCACCCCCTCGTTATCTGCACTTGCTGTGCCTGTCTGTTGTCTGCTCGTCGTCTTTTTAGGAGGCACCAGGAACTGAACCTGGGACCTCCCATGTGGGAGGCAGGTGTCTAATGGCTTGAGCCACCTTGACTCCCTCCTGGAAGCATTTGTCCAGGGACTCTAAAGCCCTACAGTATAAATTTCAATATTTATTAGAATATTATTATGGAAAGGCACAGGCTCCTGGCAAGGAGGATGAACCCTAAGTAGACTTCAGTTTATCTGCTTGACCATTGATGTTTCCTAATTCAGAAGTCCAGGGTCTCAATTCTGGGTCAAGGCCGTGATATTTTAAAAGACCAAAAAAAAAGCCACACACCAAAAAACTCACACTTTATCTTTGTTTCTTTTTATAAAATTTAACAAATAATGGTCAAGCAAAAAGAAGAAAAACCCAAAACCACTGCCAATCCTGCTACCCAGAGATTACCAGTTATTATATTTTGTTGTATATCCGGCTGGCCATTTCTATGTATATACTCACATATTTGTTTTTTTAACCAAATAGAATTTAAGATACTTATAAATAAATGATTTTATAAAGATGGGACTGTACTGTCCTTATGAGTTTGTAATCTGATTTTTCTTTTAGGGAGTATGTTGTGAACATTGTTCTGTGTGAAAATGGGCGTGTCATAGTTCACTTTTTTGTACACTGTGATTAGTATACTGACACTCCACTGTTGAATGTTTGTAGTGGTTCTGATTTTTTTAAATTCAGAAGTGCTGCACATTTATAATTTTGCACACATGTCCAGGTAGTTTATGAAGATCAACTTGTAGACTTTGGATGTATGTGTTACGGTGCCCTCAGACTTGGTGCCGTGTGCTCTTTGCCAGGAGTCCTGGCCGGCTCTCGGGATCAGCGCTCTTAAAAGCCTTGCCCATGTGGCAGGAGGAGCGGGATCTTGCCGTGATTTCTGACCCTCGTTGCTCCTGAGGTCAGAAGCCTCTCCACAGTCCCGATCTTCACTCATCCCACCCCTCTGCCCTTCCTAGCTGAGACCAGAGGTCTCCTTTCCCGGGTTCTTCACTCTGCTCTTCTCTCCCACGATTTTGAAAGCACAGCTGAGAAGCAGTAGTGCAAAGTGATCCTGGGCAGCGAGGGCCGGGCCGTGGCCGGGGCGCAGCTCGATGGTGCCGCTTGGCCTCGGGCGCTCTGATCTGACAAAGGGCAGATACCCCGCCTGGCCAGCTGTTGGCCTCCACCCCAGAGCCCTCGCTGCAGGGACCGGGCCCGCCCCAGAGAGGGGTCCTCGTGTGCTCTCACCAGGTGGGCGGGAGTGGCGTTGTGGAAACTGCAGGAGCAGCCAGGGACCAGGGCGAGCTCTGTCTCCACCCCTACTCCTCTAGTTCCGGGTCTGTTCCTGGCTGTGTGCTCAGCTCAGATGGGGTGCTGGATGGGGTGCTGGCTGGGGCGGGGACGCTCCTTCCTCTTCCGAGGTCTGCAGCATGTGTGGTTCTGCATAGTGAAGCAGGATGAGGCCCGGAGAGGTCTGTGGGGAGGGACACAGCGGCGCTGCCAGGGGAGAGCCCTGAGCATCTGCCCAAGAGTCCACGTCTGCCTGGGAGTGTCTGCGTGTCCAGACGCTGCCAGCCCTCTGCACCCTGCAGGGGCCCATGAGCAGCTCCTGCGGCTCCCGGCCCCACGTGGCTGACCGCCGGCCGCATGTCTCTTGCAGCCAGCCCTACGTCGTGTGCAGACAGTGTCCAGAGTACAGAAGGCAGGTGGTGCAGCCCCTCCCCTGCCCAGGGCCCGAGGGCGAGCTGGCAGTGCTACAGGCCCAGGGGGACGTGCCGTCGACGTCCACCAGTTTCTCTCCAGGTGAGACTGCCACACTTGGCCCCTCACGGAGCCTCTCCCCGCCAGGAGCCCCCTCCTCTTCTATGAGTGGGGGGGTTTTGTTTCCCATGGGGATTTCTCCACACAGCATCTTGCTTTCTGCTTTCTCCCAAGTGCATGCTTTCAGTGCTGAATATAATCTGGAGCTGGTCTGTGATTTGTAGGACTCAGCTGGGCAGCGTGTTCTGGTGGCCACCGCTTGTACCCGCCCTGGTCCTGGCGCTTGCCCTGGATGAGTCCCACCACCTCCTGTAGCTTGTTGCTCTTCTTACTCTGTTTTGTGCTAAGAAATCCGACAGGTGACTACTCATTTGTAGACCAGCCACCACTCCTGAACCCTGGACGTTGAGCACCTCCCTGGGGCGCCGAGTCTCACCAGGAGGGCTCCCGCCACGCATTTGCCCTCAGGGGACCGACCTCTCTACAGGGGCTCCTTCGGCCATGAGGCGGCTCCTCCACCCTGGCCCCTGAGGACCGTCTGACCCTGCTGTGGCACAATGCCGCGGGGCTCGGGTGGCGCGAGTGTGGGGGCTGCCAGAGCAGCCTGGCCGTGATTTTGGGAGTTTCCGGCTCTGCCGCTTGCTGGCTCTGCATTGTGTCATTAGCAGAGTCCCCTGCTTTCAAGTTCTGGCAGCTCCCACTGTTTGCGTTACTGAAACAGGTGCCTCGTAGAGCCCGCCTCCCAGGGGGCTCTGAGGGTCCGGGCTCTGGTGCTGGTCTGGATCCTGCCAGCCGTACCTCTCGTGTTTGAAGGAGACGTTCTTCTCTTGCCTCTGCAGAAATCAAACATAACTTGTTCAGTTATTTGAGAGTATGTTTTATGGGCCTGTCCCTTCCTTTTTAGAAGATAGTAGAAGCCTTTAACTGATCTTTGAAATCTTGCTACAACCCCTAAACCAAAAGACAGTTTTTAGTTATTTTTCAGTCTTTTTAAAGTCACTCGGTTTGGACGGTAGAATACGACTGCCTGTCTGGGAAGGCAGGTCTGTGCGGTCTGTCTCCCGGCGTGTGCTTTGTAGCTGTCTTCCCAGACACCCATCTCTCTGTCCACTGGCTGTCTGCCTGGAGTCCCCACACCGTCCAACCTGAGCCTCTGTGTCCGCTTCAGCCGCCCAGGAGTACGTGTGCCCCGTGCAGGGCAGCCATGCCATCTGCACCTGCTGCTTCCAGCCCATGCCTGACCGGAGGGCTGAGCGCGAGCGGAGCCCCCACGTCGCACCGCAGCAGTGTGAGTGCCTTGGCCCCCGGGGTCTGGCTGTGCAGGAACGGTGTGGACTTTGGGGTCGGGTGGTGTTTGGTTGGTTCCAACTCTAGGAGGCAGCACCCACGACCTTTGGAAATATGACAAATAGGGTCACTGCTGCTGCTTTACTTAGATGTTGGAAAAATGCGAGCAGCCAGCTGGAGGCCTCGCCCAACGCCCAGCCCCAGCAGGTGCCAGCGAGCTGCGCCGCAGGAAGGGTGGTTGCAGTGGGGCAAGGTGCCAGCTCTTCCCAATAATCTTTCCTTTTGGCTCTCATTCCATGGAGATTATTTTTATACATAAACACAATTTTCAAATGATTATAGATGGGCAAAGACTTAACTATTTAACTCTACGGGAATTTTAACTTGTGTTGCTATAATGTTACATTCCGTGGAATTCTATTCTATAGGATATTAAACATTAGGAAATAATGTCTACAGAAAAAACCAGTATTGTTTGATTTCACTTACATGAAATATCTAGAATAAGCAAATTCACAGAGTCTGTGAATTTGGGGGATTTGGGGAATTTGGGGGATTTGGGAATTTGGGGGAGTCTGTACTTAATGAGGATGGAGTTTCTGTTTGGCGCCATGACAAAATTTTGGTAATGGCTGGTGGTGATGGTAGCACAACATTGTGAATGTAATTGATGCCACTGAACTGTATGTTTGAAAGTGGTTAAGACGAGAACTTTTGTGTGGTATATACATTATGTCAATTTTAAAAACGTCTTCAAAGGCGAGGAAGCAGCAGGACATGCAGCCATGACAAATGGCTGGCGCAGGCTCCAGAACGTGGCAGGCAGCACGACCATGGCACATCCACAGCTGGTGCTGGGGAGGCCAGGCCACAGCCTTGTGGGGTGACGGGACGGAGATGGTGTGTCTTTCAGGGACCTTAATATTTTTCTTAGATGAGCACACACATTTAATATAAGCAATAACAGGGGTGGGAAGCGGGTGTGGCTCAATGGATAGAGTCCCCGTTTACCATATGGGAGGCCCGGGTTCGCGTCCCAAGGCCTCCTTGTGAGGGCACGCCAGCCTGAGCGGTGCGGTGGGCTGATGCAGCAACCTCACGGCAGGAAGCGGGTGTGGCACAATGGACAGAGCACCCGTTTACCATATGAGAGGCCCCGGGTTCGCTTCCCGGCGCCTCCTTGTGAGGGCAGGCCGGCTCGCGCGGCGCCGTGGGCTGATGCGGCAAGACCTCACAGCAAGGGGGAGATAAGCAGACACAGAGAAGACACGCAGCGAATGGACACAGCAACACAAGCAGCAAGGGGGGGATAAATAAATAAAAATAAATCTTTAAAAAAAAAAAAAGAAATAACATGGGTTTGTTTAGCTTTTTCTAAGGTCTCAAGCCTCAGCCACCGTTAATGAGCAGGAGATGCCTCTGCTCCATGCCGTGAAACTTCTGTGCATGTTGTCCCGAGCGCTGAGCTCCTGAGTATGCTGCTGAGTGTGACTCTGCTGGCAGGTCCCGGTGCCTGACCTGACTGCATGTCCTTTGTGTCCACAGGTGCGGTTTGCTTGCAGCCCTTCTGCCACCTGTACTGGGGCTGCACCCGCACCGGCTGCTCTGGCTGCCTCGCCCCGTTCTGCGGTAACACCAGCTCTTCAGCCCTGCCTGGGTTTGGTTTCAGAAGCATCAGATCTGAGTTAGCTCAAAATCAAGGAATGACCTAACAGGGGGAAGCACTAAGCCCACACACAGGAGGGTCTGTGATGCACACAGGGCACTGCCACGGAAAGTGGCGGATGCTGGGCGCCTGGGAGAGGCTGAGGCTTGAAAGGAAGGAGTAGGAGGAGGCAGCGTAGCTGCACTTGATCAGCAAGCAGGCTCTTTGTCTGGCTGGGATGTGTGGTGGAAGGGGCTTGCCCCTCCCGGCTGTCGGCCGGCAGCGCTTTCAGAGCATGCCCTAATAAACAGGCCCTTCCCCTTTGTCTCGGCAGAGCTCGGCCTCGGCGACAGGTGTCTGGACGGCGTGCTCAACAGCAACAACTACGAGTCAGACATTCTGAAGGTATCGCCGCAGCCCCCTCGATTGTGGGCACGGGAGGCCGCAGAGAGTCCTCTGGGCCGCTCACAGCACGGCCTTTTCAGTTATGTTCAGGTCCTCTGCATTTTCTGCATGGAGTTCCCTGCACTCCATTGGCAGCACAGGGGAAAAAATCTCTGGTTTTCCCCACATTACAAAACTCTGCATTTCCTTTATATGCCTCTCATGCCACGAACCCACTGCTCGGCTTTGGAGGCGCTGTGTGTGGACTTGCCTTTGGGGTACCTGGGCCCTTCTCTTTCCTCCCTTCCCTTTCTGGCCATTTTCCTTCCCATATTTTGTCACGAAGCCAGCTGAGCCCTGAGAACTTTTAATATGCACATGGGTTCCCGTGCCCAGAGCCCGCAAGAGTCCAAGTGAGGGCTCTTGCTCATGGCAGAGGAGTCTGAAGTTAAAGTCTCTTTTTATTTTATTTATTTTAATGTTTGCTTGGGACAGAGTATACTTTCATCATGTTAAGACTCTAGTTTCTAGGTTTTGGAAAAGTTGGCAGACTGCCCTCGTTAGGTTCATGTAGTAAATGACTTTTTTGGCTGTTTAAATACTATTGTTCCCAGCAGTCTTGATTAACATGAGTATTTGAGAGTTTTATGATTCCTGGAGTTCTTTTCATTTAGTCCATAAATTTTCTGGGGTTCACACTAAACAAACGACATCTGCTCTGGTTTTACCCTAAGTTTTCTTTTTTCTAAATAAGCCACGCTTTTTGTGTGAACTGTTGGGGCGCCCCTGACAAGATGGGTCGCCTAAACCGAGGGCAGCACCAGCATCAAGCAGCACGTCCTTCCCCGGTTCAGCAAGAGAACCGAGGGCCCCCATCCGCCTGTCCCCCAGCCCTTCCTTAGAGTGCACGTGGCCTGACGCGGCTGCTGCTGGCTTGGCTTGGTCCCCCACCTCGAGTGCCCTTCTGTGACCTTGTTTACCTGCTGGTCGTTCTAGCGTTTCTTTCACTAAACTAGTATTTTTTCTTACTGTTTTATTTTTTTCCTGTCCCAGAATTACCTGGCAACCAGGGGCTTGACGTGGAAAAATGTGTTGACAGAAAGTCTCGTGGCTCTTCAGAGGGGAGTGTTTTTATTGTCTGGTGAGCTCGTTTTCCCTGCTTTATTTTTTCCAGAAGGCAGTGTGCGTGCCCTCTCACAGCAGTTGGAATTTGCTAGCTGGTCTGTCTCCTGCAGTTTGACTTGAGTCCCCACACACCCTGGCAGAAAGAGCACATTGGACCTTTTCTCCCCGCAAGGAGGGAGTATAGCTTGGAGAGACATCAGCCTCGTTGAACCTTGACTGCGCCGTGCATTAGCTGTGAGGCTCTAGGCGAGTCGTTACCAAACCTTCAGTCTCTTTGCTTGGCTATTGCACGCTAGTCACCTGGGGAAGCCCCCTCTCCCCGGAGGGACACATGGCGTTTTGTGCAGTGTAATTTCCATTGCTGGGAGAGGAGGGTCTGTAGAAGCGCCAACACGCAATAGTTTTTCTAAATAATTCTGGAAGAAGGACCTGGAAAGCCTGTGGAGCAGCTGCGCCAGCCTTGCTGGCTTCTTGCAGACGCTGCAGTGGAGTCTGGCAGGACGCTGCTGCCTGGTCTGCTTGCCAAGTCTGTAAGCTGAGCTTTTGTTCCTTTTTAATAAAAATGGCCTTATTATTTTTTGTGAGAATGGTGAGGCTCACAAGGAAAATTTAAGTGATACAGGAAAGTACACGGGGTAAAGTAAAAATCATCTGAACTCCCACCACTGAGAAATAGAAGCAGTGTTGAAGTCCGGTGACGTTTCTTCCAGGTACCTCTGTGTGGTTTTCATTCGTGAAATCTACATGACCTGCTGCTCTATAACCTTGTTTTCCATTCAGCAATATGCTGTGGACCCCTTTTTCCGTTAATAGAGAGCTCTGCCTTGACTTGATCACAGTATTCCAACGTCAGCTTAGTTAGCCACTTCCTTCGTAAAGGACACTTAATTATTTTCAGTCTCTCACTATTTCAAACAACACTGTAGTTGTTAAGCATGCAATATTCTAGATTTGAGGTATTGTCTCCTTAGGGTAAGTAAATGGGATTCTTGCGACAGTATCGTGACAGCCGCTGCTTTGCCCTCCCCACTGTGGCCCCAGAGCAGGAGACCACCACCCCTCCTGACCCCAGCTTTTGCCTTTTGAGCCTCATAAATAGGGGAGACGAACAGGGAGGTACCACTGCTGTACTTGCCCAGGTTTGATTATGAGCAGGACTGAGATCTTCATGTAGCTGTGCATCATGTGCTTGTCTGTGTCCTTTGCCCGTATTTATGTTAGGCTGTTTGGGTTTTTCTGGTATGTATTTGTGTGATCTTTGTTAATTAAGGACGTAACACATTGTCGAATGTGTTGCAGATATATTTTCCGCTGTATCAGTACTATTCCAACTTTATTATATGTATTTTCTTTTTGGTGTTTAAATTCGTAGGTAGTGAAATTCATAAATTCTTTCCTATGAAAATAGTATTCACTCCAATTTTCTTTTTATCTGTGTGGACTTAACTTTGCTGTAAGGAAACATAGTGGTCTGTTGTTGTCTTCCAAAAGCCTAGCGGGCCAACTAGACTAGAGATGCCCCTGTATGGAGGCGTGTCATGTCCCCGCTCACTTAAGTGCTGTGTTTATCTGCTGTTTGGAAGCGTGGCGCCTCTGGGATGGAGCGCCTACATTAGCCGTGTCTCTTGCAGACCCCAGAATTGCCGGGAACACCGTGCTGTGCTACTGCTGCGGCCTGCGCAGCTTCCGGGAGCTGGCCTACCAGTATCGGCAGAGCATCGCTGCCTCTGAATTGCCAGGTGGGGAGCCCTGCAGGCATCGGTTGGGTTGGCTTCTGCGCTGCCTCCTTAGCGAGCTTCCATTTGGGTCTTGCGAGCTGGCTTTGGGGGCAGGCAGGGCGAGTGAGTGTTGTCTCTGCTTCCGGTAACAGCTGTCTGGTGTTTTATCCAAGGGGCTGGGAACACGTTACCAACCAAGGCAATGTGGCCTTCTAAAACATAGAGACATCCTGTGGGCAGCTGGAGTAATGCCATTTTCTGAATTGAGCTTTAATTGAGCAGCTTTTTCTTTTCCTGAAATCTTGTAACAGTTTGAGGAAACTTGTGTATAAAGTGAGACAAAACGCTCGGTTTTCATCTCTTTGCTCGAGCGGGACTGGTACACATGCTCTGAACGGGTAACTTTCTTCTCCTTTCAGTGGCTGTAACATCCCGTCCTGACTGCTACTGGGGTCGCAACTGCCGGACTCAGGTGAAAGCGCACCACGCAATGTGAGTGCGGCGGGCGGGAGGGCTGCAAAACTATCTGCCCTGGAGGCACACTCTCATTTTCCTGACGGGAAGATGATTTTTTGGAAGCATTTTGGCCAAATGTATATTGCATCTTTTAGGGAAATGCCTGGAATAGTCAACTGTCCACTTAAGAGTATGTAACGTCAGTCACGTGTCGTGTAACAGTGTTTTACTTTAGAAACGCTGCTCTGCTTGTCACCTTCTGCACGTGTGGTGTGTGTACAGACATTCGCTCTGTCTCTCGCCTCCGTGCCTTCTCTGTCGCTGGAGTCCCGTTATCAGCCACGTCTTGAATAGTCCCTGTGGCCACTGAGAACGTTGGTGCCCAGCCACGAGGACCCATTCGCATAGCGACAAGACCGTTGTTTTTTGCTGGTGCCGTGAGTGGGTATTTGTAGTTGCCCTAACCGGGTCACTGTCGTGTTCTCTAAACGTGGTCTAAGCGGCTTGTCCACATTGATCTCACTGTGATCATGAGCTCCTACATCCAGCAATAATTTCTTTGCCTTCGTTTTTAAGCAATTAGGTGAGGTGATCGTTATAAATATATCAAACTTCTATGGGTTGGTGTTGTTTCAGGCTGACTTGTAATTCCCAGACAGAAATTCGGGGCTTGAAGTAAAGTAGCTGAGAGAGCCCCCCTCCATACAGCACCAAGTGAGGGATCCATGGGAGGGGGCATCCCTCCACGGAAGGCCTCTGGGGTGGGGGGACTCGCTTTGCGTTTGGGCATAAAAAGTACGTGGGAGAGGCCATTTAATTGCAAGAAAAGCAATTTCCCTAGCGTGGCTAACCTTCCTTGACACAGACATGAAGGAGGAGCAGAGCCCTACCCATTTCTTCCTACCTGTTGTTCACTTGCTTTTCTGCACAGTTCATGGAGGGGATGGGGCGGTTTCCCTGTCACCCCAGAGTCCTTCTGTCCATCTCATGGGCTGGTCATATGACCTGCCGCACTAGAGCGAGCGCTGAGACTTGGGTTTTGAATCTCTTCTCTAAGAAAATTCCCTAAAACGTTTTGTCTTGTTTTATGATTTAAAAAAGCAAAGAAGGCTATCTTTGGGGATTCATTTCTTTGATATTAAAAATGAACTTTTATGAGATCTCTCACACACACACACACACACACACACACACACACACACACACACACACACACACACACGCCCCTACCTTCTCATGTCATTCTTCCAGTGTGTAGTTTTAACAACTTTTATTTTTAAATAAATGTATTTTAATAATGATACCTTTTTATGTAATTTGACCATTTTCTCTTTGCAGGAAATTCAATCATATTTGTGAACAAACAAGGTTCAAGAACTAAACATCATCTGGAGCCCCAAAATGGTTTCAGAGTATTGAAGATTAAATGACGGCTTTTCAAAGGCTTAAATACTGATAAGACATCCTGAGGGCATTTTTGTAGTTCCCTCCTCAAGGGACTATGGGGTGACATGGAGCTCCACCCTGAGCAAGGTCTTTCCAGGTGGCCCAGGGCGCTGGCCGGGTACTGCGTGGCCTGCGGCGCCTCTTCCTAATTGCGCGCTGGTCCCAGGGCTCATCAAGGCTGCAAGAGCCTCGGCACTGGGTGCTCCCCACTGAGACAGCTGTGCTGCCGGTCTCCTCTCTTACTTTTCTGCAACTGTGGTTAAAGCGGAAGTTTCTCTGCAAGGAAAGCTCCATAGGAGAAGAAAGAAAGTTTATCAGAAGCATTTTGTTGTGAAGGAAAAGAGGCATGAGTTTACAGCTTAGAGAGGATGTACAGAATATTCTGCTGTAGGGAGAACCATGGCATTTTATATATTTTTTATTTTAATAGGCTTGGTGCTTCTAATAAGATTTAAGTATCAGGAGCAGTTGTGCAAATAATATAATTTATAATTTACAAGTTGACTAAAATTTGGGATAATATGAAAGAATAAACATGTTTATGTCTGTTGAAAAAAAAGATCATAAAATGTCCCGAACTGCTAGCTTTAGAGCACTCGATGTTGTTTAGCGCATTCCCTTCAGGTCATTGTGAGCTGGGCCACTGGCGTCTCTTACTGCTGTTGCCCATGGGCTGAGCCTCATAGGGAACGGCTCGGAGCGCATCGGCGCTCGGCACCAGGGAGGGGGCACCGCCACAGAGAGCCCTGCTCTGCTGCCCAGGAGCTGGGGCATCGGAGACAGCTCCCCAACGCGGCCCCGCCTGGCCCCCTGTGCGCCGCCTGGCTGCCTCGTCCTTCCAGCTGGGGCCCCTGGGGGCTGGGGGCGCAGCCACCGGCCTGGTCTTGTTCCGCTTGCCCACCCACCTCCACCCTAGCCTTCTGCCGTTTCATCTGGGACAATACTTGAAGTTTTGCTTTTTGTATGTAAAAAAATTGTTTTTAATCCTTTGTTGAACTCACTTGTTATGTTTGTTCACAAACTTGTAACTCTTGCTTCTCAGGAATATGATTTTCAGCTGTCGTCTCGCTCTTGATATACTCTGAGAAGCAGCACCCTGTATTTGTGGGGGGAAAGCCTTTTTTTTTTTTTTGCTTTCTAGTAAACAAGTTGTTTCTCTCCGCTTCACGTTCAGTTCCTATATTACTCGGGCCTTGTTTGTGCTGGAAACCACTGCCAGCCTGCTGATTTGCTGTCACGCACGGGGGCAGGCTTTGCCTCGCAGGCTGTGCAGAATTCACTCCTTATCTGCTCATAAATCTGGTCCTTCCATCATCAGATGGGCCATGTTTGGCCAGTGGGCTCTGGAGCCACAGCCGCCTCGGACCTGGGCTACGATCATTCCCCCCGACCCTGGGGACGTGCACAGCCCGCTGTCTGCCCGGTGTTGAGACAGGAGGTTCCGTCCTCCGTCGAGCTCCTGGGCTGTGTCTGGGCCACGCTTAGCACAGAGGGAAGGGCTGAGGCCCGGGCCATCGGGCACGGCACTGAGAGACCGAGGGGCCAGCAGCCACTGCCCCTTCACCCCCTCTCCCTCCCCGCCAAGACGCTTTTCTGACGTCTGAGTTTAACAGGACGTTTGGCTTTCCTGGGTTGCGTTCCTAGGTGGTGCCTGGGCCCTCCGCCCTGCCTGGCCCATTAGCCAGTGGGTGCCCGTGTGGGCTCTGCTGGGACTCGTGTTGGCAGAAACGCAGCCATTGCTGCTCCTGGCAGGCCTAGGAAAGCTGAGGCAATGGAGGGGTGGCCCCATACGCGTGGTTTGTGATTTTCTGTAACTCCTGCTCATCGGAAACCCCTCCCCACCCGAGGCCAAACCAGGGGAGCCAGCTGGGTGCCCCATCGCCGGGCGCGTGCCTGCCCCCCACATCCCTCCCCCTCGCGTCTGCCTGGCTCCTGAACACGTCCTGCCCCTGTGCGGCGCACCCAGCGAGGACTTGCCTCTCCTCGCAGGCCTCCGTGCTCCCCTGCAGTTACCTCCCACGTGGGGTGCGCTCCTGACTCGGAAGGGGAGCGGGGCCTGCGCCCGCGCAGGTCTTGGCTGGCCTCTGGCAGGGCTCCTGACCCAAGCGGCTTGGCTGAAACCAGGCAAGACCGACTAGGTGCTTTGGGCCGACCCTCCTGCCGCGGACGACGGAGACAGTTCCCAGGTTGCCAGTGCTCAGGCCACCATGTTTGCATCCTCGGGCCCAGATGTGGGGGAGGCCAAGGAGCCGGCAGGGCGGGAGAGGCAGCCGCGGCACAGAGCTGGCACCTGGGGCTGTTGGTGGGGACCCTCGGGGCCCACAGCCTAGGATAAGGGGGAGCTGGAAGTGGGCATGCCTCCATGCAGTCCACGCGTGGCCCAGAAGGTCCAGGTCCTAAAACTGGGCTTGTACCACCAGGAACCTGGCGATAGAAAACTAAAACGGGGGTTCAGAGTAGCTCCTACTCCAGGTGTGGCTTTGATGGGAACCTGGACACTCACTGGCCCCCCACACACACACACCGTGGTCAGATGGCTCCAGCTCTCCAGACGAGGGTGAGCGGCAGCCTCCCCGTTTCCACCCCAGGCAGGAGGGACGAATGTCACCAGAGGACCCTGGGCCAGCAGTGGCCCCGGGCCTGAGACCACCAGGCCAAACGACTCGCTCTCGCCACCTGCTGCTGAGGGGACTCTGACCCGCCCAAGGCAGAGCTGGCCCCAGCCCCCAGCCCCAGAGGGGCTCGTACCAGCTTCCCTGCCCCCGTGTGGTCGCGGTTGTTCCCTATGGGGACATTGCTCTCTAGGGGAGCAGTGTGTGGAGAAAAGGGAGGAGGTTGGATTCGCTTCCAATCGCCTGGTCCTTGTCACTGCACAGCCCTTCAGCTGCTTTCTACAGATCTCAGTCCAAGATCCTTCACCGCGCGTAAAGTTTTCCGTGTTCAGCGTCATCCCCACTGCTTACTAGCTGAGGAAACTCTTTGAGCCTCAGTTTCCTCCTCTGTGAAATGGAAGTGATGACAGCGCTGCCGTCAAGGGGCCGTGCAGGGGATGAACGTGTTAATATACACAAAGGGAGAGCCTGGCAGAGGGAGCTCTTCCGAGCCCGTCATTCAGCCATGAAAAGAATGCATCGATTCAGGCTGCAGCACCGATGATTCTTGCCAATATTATGCTAAGTGAAATAAGCCAGACACAGAGAGTCAAATATTGATGATTCCACTTAAACAAGGTCTCTAGAATAGGCAAATCAGACAGAAAGGAGAGGGGACTAGAGCAGGAGTGGGCTTAACCAGGGGTCCATGAGCTTGAACTGAAATTCAAAAAAACATTCTTGTGGGGACATGTTGGTGCAGGTGTGATACGTTTATTAAATAATACACAGTATAGTGCAGACTTAGTAAGGGGTCTGTGGTTTTCACCTGGCTGGCAAAGGGGTCCGCGGAACAAAAAAGGTTAGGAGCCCTGGACTAGAGGGGGTGGGGTGGGATGTGGAGTTATCGCTATCAGGGTCAGCGTTCTGTTTGTGATGACGGAAATGTTCTGGAAAGAGAGGTGACAACATTATGAGTGTACTTAATGACATTGAATTGTACACTTAAAAACTGCTTAAAATGGTAAATTTTATGTCCTGCCTCTTTTACCACAAGGAAAAGCTAAAATTAAATGGGAAATCGATTATATCCCTTCCCTTACCACTGCAATTATGCTGAAGCTCAAGGTCCTCCCCCGGATCGCGGGGGTGGTTTGGCCAAGGCCCTGTGTGTGCGCTGCCCCAGGGCCCACACCATGGAGCTCTCTCCCAAGCTGCCTCTGGGCTCGGCCCACAGACGGCAGCCAAAGGGCTGTGGACAGATGAGGCCTTGCACGTCATGCCGGCTCCCTCAGCTGCCATGGCCGTGCCGGGAAAGCAGCGGGCTAAGCAGCGGGCTCTCTCCTTGAGGACGAGGCCGAGGCCTCATGGGTCCCCCGGCTGAAGGCACCAGCTCCTGAGAGCCAGCAGCTGTTAAACAGCCATTATTTAAAAATCATGGAAGCTTAGAATTAAATGTGTCAAATGCTCCAGACTGATCCCTTCTGAACTAACCTAGCTAAGCTCTCTTGGCGTTTCCCTCTGCATCTACAGAAAGCGCCGCTGCACATCTCTTCCCGACCCGACAGTCCGTACCTCATGTCGGTAGCTTGAATTTGGCCCCAGAGAGAACATTTACACCATGGGAGTTGGTAAATGCTACAGATCAGGGTCGTTTG